>BSBM01003472.1:0-51193 GCA_027924585.1 Larix kaempferi
AGTAACCGAGAAAGTGTTGAGAAGTTTGTTGATGGAGGAAGAGATCAAGACTCTTTAGAAGTGTTTCTTTCCTTTGAACAATGAATCTTTTGGAAACCTGCAAGACAAACTTTGATTCAGGAGCTAATAACCATTTGAATACAAAAAGCAACTTGATCTCCAAGTCATTCTCCGCCCTAATGAATCCTGCAAAACCCTTAAACCAAACAAGTTAAAACCGAATAATATACTTCTATGATTTATAGAACATACATTAAATATTGCAAAAAACTTGATATGAGAGATAGGGTGAGAAGAATATCACCAAGAAATGTGAAAGCAATCCCCAAAGCACTTGTGTAGACCTCCAAAGTCAATATATTATTCAAAAAAGTAAACAAATATTACAATTGTATTTTGGCAGAGTGTTCATGTTCAAAATCTCCATGAAGAACAAGCCTAAAAGACCTCTCTTATATAGCAAAGGCTAGCAACTAAAACCCTAAGTCGAATTGGCATGATGGAAGCCAATGGCTACCTAACCCAAATCGAATTCCTATCACATCTAGTCTTCAACCAATCGAATTGCAAGATCTTGGAGTTATATCCAATCACAAAGTCGAGTTTAGTTAATGAGATGAGGAGGTGGCCTCCACCTAGGCAAGGTGCCCCTCATGTCTACATTGGAAACATCTCCATCAAATAATACCATGCCATGTGGTAAACTTGAGCTCTCAAAGAGGTACGACGTGAGCAACTTGGAGCTAGCGTGAGCTTTGAGGTAGGTGCATGGAGTTCTAACTAGGATTTGATTGCAAACATGGTAGTTGGGAGTGGGAGGTGGCCTCCACCTAGGCAAGGCGCCCCCACTCCATTAAATGCAATTCCATACCAACCAAAACTCATTTAATTTTTAACTCCACATCATCAATTCGACTTTGCATGCATGGAGGGCGAATTCACTTGAAGAGACTTGACTTGTGCTGATTGTACGGTTGACTGAAGTTGCTTGGAGTTGATTGGAATCTTCATTAATGCCAGGTGCCATGTCATTTAGCCTTTTACTTTATTCATTTCTGATTATTTTGGAGAGATTTGGATTTCTCCAAAATATTCAAATTTATTAATTTAATTAATAATTTCTCTGTAAATGGCTTTTTAGAGAAAATATTAATTACGAGGCTGAAATGACATCCAAAAGTTGGGTTTAGCTGGTGTTACCACCTAAAGTTGCACTTTAGTTGGACTTTAGTGAGCCGCCAGTGTTGCACAATCACTTGTGCTTTTCAGTGTTCAGAAGTTCCAAGCTTGGCCTGTTCAAGGCCCCTTTGTTTTTTATGTTTGTAGTACATGACCGTGCCCCACGGGGTTTGTAATAAGCGTACTAGCATGGTGGTTTTTGAGTGACTCGGTCCCCTAGGACTTAACAATCAAAGAAGGTATTCCAAGGAGTTTTTTCCCTTGTCAATTATGCTTTGCCTTTAGCCGAGTATAATCAATGAGGTTTTCTCCCGCTCCTCCAAAGCTGGAATGCCCAAAGTGGGGGTTAGGCCTTAGGGGATTATTAGAGCCCATTTCATAACGTTTATAAACATGCTAGGCGCTAGAATTTTATCGTTTTGTCATGTACTAGGTTCCCCTGAAGTTTCAGCCAATGCCGACAAAAAAATATTTTTCTGCATTTTTAAGCCATTTTTTAATGGTTTAATTAAAGAATTTCAAAAGGTGATAAAAGTCTTATCCGGAGTCGGAATTTGACGCAGGGATGCTCATTTTCAAGTTCAGAGCATCCTTTTTACTTTGGTACCCGGTTTTCCTATCTTTCGGGCAGTCAAAGCGCCCCGTGGAGCAGTTTTTCCTATCAGAGCTACAAAATGGCACTTTAATGCCAGAAAAACATCAAAATGCACTTTGGCCAAATGATTAAAATAATTAAAAAGTGGAATTATGCACATGCCAAATGAGTTGGCATTACTCACTTAAAGTAAACGACTATATCCAAAGGCAAAGCATATGTTAAATTTTGGTTGAAAAGTCAAAATTTGATTATTTCAAAGTAATGCTACCTTACCTTCACGTGAGCCATCTTCTCCTCACGGCAGCTATTGAGTTGGCATGTGATTTCATATGGTGGGGGCGACTAAGCAATAGTTTGAAGCATATATTATAATTCATGTGATGGTGGTAAGGTTTCAATTGCCATACGAATTAGCAATCTTTTACATGGACCTTCAAACTTCACGTGGGTCGTACGGATATGTTGATAAGCAATTTCTATTTTGAGGAGGCCCACATCATATGACATGGCATATTTCCATTAAGTTGAGCGACTATATCATGGTTAAAGCTTAAAGTTTAAAGCTGAGCGAGTTTCTCATCACGACCTCAACCTTCACGTGGGCCAACGCTTTCATCAAACTCAGCTTATGCGGATTTAAAATGATAAACCATATGGTGGGGGCAGCTACCATGAGGAGGTGGCACAAAACATATGTTGCATTTGCTAATTATATCAACCGATCCAACCCCAGCTTTCAAAAGCAAGGAAACATCACTCATACTCGCTCTCTTCCTCACGTGTGGACTGTCCACAATTTGGCAATTTCTAAATTGAGGTGTTTTTGTCCAAGAGAAATGGTGCTTCTCCATTGGCTTATGAGGTTGCTTGCTCTACAAACTAGGAGCTTTGTCTCCTTAGGGTTTTGTGCCCTAGCTTCATGCCATTTGCTATATAGTGAGGAGCTTGGCTCCATTGTAATGATCAGAAAGTGTGGAACCTCTGCTTATATTTGTATTGTAATATTTTTCTGAGTTTAATAAAGAAGGCTTTGGAGGCTAGTCTGGTGATTGTCTTTGGTTGGATCTTCATGCTTGTACATCTGAGGTATACTGTATTATGTTTCATAGCTAGTATTGTTGGGATTATATGTCTTTAAAGGGAAGCTATCTTCTATAAGATCTGTAAGTAATACTTTATAGTTTGCTTATTCATGTTGATAATATTAGGAGGCTAAGAGTAATGTAATTTCTTGTTTGAATTCATTGCATCGCTGCTTTCTTTTAATTATCTACACATATGCTCTTATCCCCTTGCTAGTTGTTTGCAGCTGTTTACAGGTAGCCTAAGCTGGAGAAGTCCACGAACATGTTAGATCGTGCCTTCATTCAGTTAATACAAACCAAGTCTCGATCCTATCGGTGCATCTGGGAGCCTGACTCCATTGTCCTTTCTTCAAAACGCTCAACCCCCATGGGTTCACTTTTCTAGATACATTTTTTTATTCTATCTCGGTTACTGTCCTATTTAAATCTAAATCTTGCTTCAAAGTTCATTTGATTAATAGATCTAAGCAAGTAGCAATCTAAAGAGTCTAATAGTTTCATTTTTATTTAGTTCTAGGTTGCTAGCTAAGTTAGAAATTTTTGCAATTTTTTGTAGCAACGTCAAAGACACTTTTTAAAGTGTTTCTTGGCATTTTTAAGACTAATTCAGTTCGCTGGTTTTTTTTGTCTTTTAGCAGGTCCGACTTTTTAAAGCTCAAAGTCTGAGATTCGGAGGTGTCCGTAGCCATCCGGGGAGTTAGTTTTACCTCCCTTACATCATTCTAACATTTGTAAACTGTATTGGTGCCTCGTTAAAGGACCAGCAGTGTTTCTTGAGCTTCATGTGTAAATCATAAAAAATAAAAAGAGCACAGCAGGCAATTCCAGCGCCTGAACCCAATCCCCCCAGGGGGGATTCGCACCCTTCCGTTTTTTTATTTATTTTTATTTTTTTTGTTTTAGATTAGTTTTCATTCAAGTAGTAGTAATTAAATAACACACTCAAGCACACAACGTCCTCCAAGGACCCGTCTATCATCTTATATGCTTTTGTGTTTATTTCAAATTATTATTCTGTGCTTAAAATTTAATCCTAAAATTAACCCCCTTGCTTTATGTTTGGGGTTTAGTGTAGATTAATCATCCACTCAGATCTATTTAATAAAACGAACAACGCCCCAAATTCGGAGTATGCTCTTGACCACTGCAGCTTAGTCGGAACAGTTGGCTCAATCAGAAATGGGTGTAAGGTATTTAGTGTTAATAGGACAATCCATTAAAATCCAATTCTAAGAACTCGGGAGGTTGCATGGACTGAATCCACAGAGTCAGCAGGTTCTTAAGCGGGTTCATCCTCGCCTGGTTGGACACTTGGTAAGGTTGCTAGAGCACTCAGTTCGAAGTTTAGGTTTTCTTTTGGGTCAAACCAAGAATCAACCCACTCCTTAACTACTCATTTAATAACTATAAAATTTACCAACCGAGCCACTGCAATACTTTCACTGAGACTACACAAGCAACCCCACACAACAGTACTTACAAGCATTTTTACATTCTCGGCACTGGTCTTTAATTTCTTGTTTTTAAGTCAATCATAAATGTCGTGAATGCTTATTTATCTTATGTTGGGTTAGCTATTTGATTTAATTCACAAGCAGTGCTTTGTTGTTATTTTTTATCATCTCGTCATCTTTAACTCCTAGAATAGACTTTTATCTTTTGTTGTAGATTAAAAGCCTTAGATTATTTTTCATAGGGACCACCCCTCTTGGCTTCGCTAGGAGTAAGCCTAGACGGAGGAGTCGAGTAATCAGGTGACAACACTTGACTCTCACTTGCCCCCAAGGACACACCGAGCGGCTTGAAGGTTTCCTGCCGCGTCCCCCCCAGGTGTATATTAGGCGGCAACAGCTGGTCCATAGGTCATGTGTGATTTTTGGCTTATGAAACGAGCCATCAATCACTGAATTCGGACTTCGGACGACTAACATATGAAAAATTAATATTTCTCTATTTAAACTATAGAGAAATTTATTAAATTTAAAAATAATTAAAAATCCAAATTTCGACGGACCCGGTAAAATTTTTTCGAAATTTTTTTCTGAGGGTCCTAGAGACTTGGGACATGACCAACACCTATTCTAATAGTGTTTAGTAGGCTTATATACATTAGTTGGACTCTAATAACCCCCCATGGCTAAAATTTTCAAAATCGGCATTCCAGCTTTGGAGGAAGTGGGAGAAAACCTCATTGATTATAGCTCGGCTATAGGCAAAGTATAATTGATAAGGGAAAAAACTCCCTGGAATACCTTAGTTGCTTAATCAAGTCATGGGGAACCGAGACACTCAGATCGTACTAGCACACTTTATTACAAACCCCATGGGGCCATGGTCATGTCGACTCAAAAACAAAACTGGCTAGCCAAAACTGGCTAGTCACAAATGCTGGATCATCTGATACACTGGAGTACAAACATTCATCATGTTTGTCAAATGGCGGCTCTTCAGATAATCCAACTATGGTACAAACAAGTTGGTAACAGGACCATTTTATTATTTATGCGCATAATATTTACATATACTCGAAATCGACATAAAATCCAACCAAACACTCCAAACATCACACATGTTTTTCCATTCACCAGTCGGGCCTTGGCTTTGAGCTGCGCACTAGGAATTCACACCAGCATATTTTCATCATTTACATTTTAATGCAATGGGGTCAAAATCGGGATATTACAGTTTAACTGGGAAGTCAACATTATAAATGATATGGTGTTGAAGGGCCCACTCTCAAGAAAGGTGAATTATAGCTAAAGAAAAAGTGCAAGAAGTACATACAAAGTTACGAACATTCAACAACGGAAGCAAGTTAGGTATGTACCAAAGAAGCATCAAGGTTTTGAGATAGACAACCAGGTCAAACGACTTCAAGATATGATTCAAACAATACAAAGGAACTGTTATCACACAACTCGTAGTTGTCCCTAAAGGTATCCCATCCGAGATGGCAAAAGGTGTTGGATAACTAAAGAGGTCACCCAAGAGATGCCATGGTTCCCAATGCAAGCTGGGTGTCACGATAACCGAGGCACTCTTCACTTTAGTTCAAGACCAATCAGGATCAAGGAGGCGACCCTAGCCAATCAATGAAGACTAGCTAACCCAAAGACTCCTAGGGAAATGTGTAAAATGAAAGAAGGAGATCAATGGTGAGTTAGATCCATGAAGATTAAGTGGACCCAAGGGTTAAGGTATGATTGAATAGGCTTAAAGAGTGACAAATGATTCAACCAATGAAAGACAAGGGCCACTTCTGTCACCAACTTAGAGCCGAGACACAAAACAAACATGGTTGCAATCCTTTATGATTTGAGATTCTTCTTTTCACCAGAGAAGTGCTCATCCTTTATGCAAGCTCACTGTTGAGAATTTAACCATATAAGTTAAGAAAAGGAAACCATTGCAACATTTAGCTGAGTTCCTGGTTCTCAGGATGGCAGTGGAATCCAACGTTGTAAAGAGGTTGTTGCTGTGCTCATGATAGTGCAGGAATCAACATTGTCACCTCTGTTTGGTGTAAGCTTCCTCATAATTGCTATGTAATTTGAAGCAATGCTTAGCGGTTTAAATGTTATGATGATCTAATGTACTCTACTAAGAGATTGTCTCAGCTAGTATTTGTTCTTAAAAATTCTGAAATATGTGTTTATTCTATAAGGTACCATTTTCATCCTATTCTAATGTTGCTTATTTGAAACTTGCAACAGAAAGAGCCAATTCGACAACTTAAGGTTAAAGATAGGGTTTGACAGGGAGCTAAGGTCGAGTAAGAGGCACAGAGCTGAACTGATATCCTCAGATATTCTGTTGATAAACTGCCAGTTACCTGACCAAGCCACTACACATGAAGGACAACATCATTCAGGATCTGTTAAAAGGAGGATGCCTGATTGCAAGACAGGTGTAAGCCATAAAATAATGATATCGAAGATGAAAGGAAGAGTTCCACCAGAAAAATATGTGGTGAAAAGTCTAAATCTCCATTTGGAAGGAAAAATTCTAGTACAATAAAAGGTAATCAAGGGAATGAAACTAATGGAAAGTCAGAGATCATGGAAATGAATCTTGTTAAACAAGAAATGGGAATAGGAAATGAATATGCATCTGATGAATTGTCTCCTAAGCAGAAGCCATTTCCTGGTATGAAACCTCAGAAGAGTAAAATGCTTGTTTCATCACTGGAAGAGGTTTCTAATGCATTCTTTGATCATCTAAACTCTGGGAGTAGTGAGGAAAAGTTGTTGAAGTATAAAATGCAATTATATGAACTGGAAGAATTTGTAGCTAATGAAGGTGAAACTCTTGGTCCTGGCTGGAAAGTACCAATATCTCGCAAGTTCACTTATTCCATATCACCTGACAAGAAAATATCCAATTCAATGATGTTTGTTGCAAAACACCTTAAAAAAAGAAAAGATTCAAAGGGCAAGGAAATAAGTTAGGTAAAGAAGAACCAAATGGCGGTTTGTCTAGCGCTTCTGTTTGTTTGAATACTAGTGGCCCCGAAGGAGAAGCCGTGCTTGGAAATTCGGCAGTGGATCAGTTTCCCGAGAGTAATGATTTGGATGCCAAACAATCTTCAGTAGTCAGAGGTTTTAGAAAGCAGCAAGAAGAGACGACCTCTGTTATAGCAGAGCAAAGACCAAAAGTGGGTGGCAATTCGATTGTAGGGGTATGTTCAAACATTATAGTAATGTTGAAATAATTATAACTTGTAGAATCTAGAAAGAATACCCAGTTTCCTTTCTGGCATTTTTTTTGGAGTCAGTTGAACGGGTGGTGGGAAAGGGAAGGGGAAAATTTTAAATATTGCATCTGTTGTCTCTCAAAATGGCATGCGTGTTGTTGAAGCCCAAAATGTAACACACCAGCTGGATGACAACTCTCTCAAGAGAGAGGCCAATGTCACCACACTCCTCTCCTCTTCGCTTCAGGTTGGCTCTTCTCCAATTCTAGGGGGGTATCCCTAAGATAGGATCGCTAAGGCAGGTACAATAAGCGGGCAAGGTGAATTGAAGAGGCTGCCTTAGAGAAACAGATGTAACAGAAATATGTATTTTAAATGGGTGATGGAAAAGACGGGAGGATCAGTCCTCGAGGAGAAGGCCAGTGCCAGTACCAGAAGGGAGCATGGAGTCAAAAAGAGGACTCAAGAAGGCTTTGCGCTTCATAAAAGTGAGATTTGATCTAATACGTTCCATAAACAAAGACGAGGAGAATATCAGTATAACTGACTACAGTCTATTACTCCTATGAGCTTCTGAAAACACAACGTCAACAAACAACTTGAACCCAAATGTTTGCCCAATGGACTAGAAATAGCCTTCTATGTTAGATCTACTCTACAACTTAAAATGGAAACGCGCAGCCATGCAAAGAGAAGCCAAATCTGTCCATAAACCCAGCATGATATTTTTCATTAAGTCCCATGGGAAAATAAGAACTCCCAGAAAGTTTTCCATGCTCACAATGAGGAGGCTAGCTCCTTTTTATAAGCCAAAAAAGCTCTTTTAAAACTAAAAGAAATAAAATAATAATAAAGAAAAAGTGGGTAAGCTCCACTTTTCTCTCCAATGCATGACTAAGAAAATAATGACATAACTAAATGGAGCCAGCTCCATGTAACCAAAGCTGCCGAGAACAAAAGTCGACCTGTTGTATGCTCGGCTGAAGTTGGTAGACACGCAAATTGCCAGCTAATGAAGAAAAACAAAAACGCGGCCCTAGATGCAGATGCCACTGAGCTACTGCCCCGTAAATTTCCTCCAAACTTCACGTTAACTCAGTTGGTGAGTTAGCTTCACGCGGACTTCAGTCAGATCCTCGGCTGTCATCGAAAGTGTGGGACCCCCGATTATTGTATGCTGCTTGCTGATCATACTGCTAAACCCTGAGATTCGGCATTTTGATTTTGATTTTTATTTTTTAACTCCACAGTTCCACGTAATAGAGGGCGTGGAAATGCATTAGCCATCGGAGGAAATCGTGCTGTAGATGGGCGTTTAAAAGGTGGACAACCATACTAATCAAAAGATAATCCCAATGATGATCTTCGATCCCATCAATTTAGATCTGCTGGTCTGCGGTTGCACTAACGGATTGGTTGCTTTCTAGCTGCTTTCTGCTACTAATTTACTGAGTGCTCGACCCCGTGAATTGCTCCAAAACTTCACGTTAACCCGGTTGGCGTGGAATTCAGACCAATACTCGGCTGCTGAGAGGAAACCGAAAAATCAGGTTCATGTTTTACGCGAAGAGGTACGCTGATGCCATCTCGAGTTTTTTAGAGTCACAGCTTCCTTCAACAGCAGCTGAAAACGATGATAGCAGTAGAACAAAACGTGATGGGTTCCCGTGAGCTCTGATGATCTTCTTAAAACTGATGTGCGCTAAACATTATTGAAGCCCGAGCTTTGAATGTAGCCTTCTGAATCAATAAAATCTGCCGCCAGTATAACCTCGGCTGGTAAGGAACTCGTGCTTCCGGGTGTATTTTTTGTCCAAGCCGAGTTTTAGAAAACGGATGTCAAACGGAAATGTGGAGTTCGAAAAAATTACCTGCTGCGGCTCCGATCATCAATATGCTCGATATCTAATCCAATAAACCAGGATCCTGGAGATACATCTTCATTGGCATATCTGTGATTAGTTCTTGAAATTGCTCTCTTGTGGTTGATCCCATTCGATCAATTTTCCTAGCCGTGACAGTAGCAAATTCAAAACAACTTCATAATCTAACTATATAAGTTGGGGCCTGTTATCACATATTTTGTACAAATAGTTGAACTTTCAATGAGCCGCCAGTTTATTGAACATGATTCATGTTCATCATTAACATTCAGAAGTTCAGAAGTCAATTTTAGGGCAATTTTGCCCCATTTGTAATAACTGCATGTTCATACCCCCATGGGGAAAATGTAAAAAGTTGGTCTAAACGAGGTCCTTTTAGAAAAGACTCGGCTATCCGTAGGTTTAGCCATTTGGGGGATACTCTAGAGTGTTTTTTCCTTAGGAATTATGCGCTACTCATCAATGGCGTATAATCCCTGAGTTTTTCACTCAACCCTCCAAAGCTGGAGTATTTCCCATGGTGGTCAAAACCTAAGGTGGTTATTAGAGTCTTGTGTCTAGGATTTTTTACGTGTTAGCCATCTCGATTGAGTCTTATGAACATGCACTAGGTCCCATAGGAGTTTCGTTGGATTCCGAGAAAAATAATTTTTTTCATAAATTAGACCATTTTTTAATGGTTTAATTAAAAAATTTCAAAACATGATAAAAATCTCATCCGGAGGCGGAATTAGGCATGGGGAAGCTCGTTTTGACGCTCAGAGCGTCCTTTTTACCCTAGCACCAACTTTTCTAAGGTTTCCGGCGATTACATCGCCTCTGGGAGTAGTTTTTCATTATTTTGGCATTTAGTGGCCATAAAATGACAAAAACACATAAAAGACAAAATTCAAATAAGTCAAAAATTGAATTTTTTAACCATGGAAAAGGTTGGGTTATATTTTTATGGTATGTATGACTACATTGGAGTAGTAAGTCATATGTCATAAAGTCAAAAAATCAAATTTTGGATTAAATTGGGTGTACGGCCCCCTCCTTCACGTGGGCTCCATCAAATTGCATGAGGTATGGGTGAAGGTTCAAATCGTGAGTGTGGTGGGCATCTATATTAAAGTAATAATGCACATGCCAATTCATAGTTTGGATATATGAATTATGAGAAAAGGATGACGTGAGCTATATGACCGTACGGCTCCTTCATGAAGGAATACGAATTGGTGACTTGGCACATGATTATTGGATTGTTGAGTTACATTAATGTTTTGTTAGGCGCCCTCCTTGAGTCAAGGCCACCTCATGGCTTGGCTTTCAATGCAACCAAACGTGATCCCTATTATTACTCATACGTTATCTCTTGGAAGGGCTCACGTGTATCATCATACTCATTTGGTTTTCTTTGACAAATAATGGGTGCCTTGTTGAGATGTTTTGAGCTTGTGTAGGTCATTTGAGAGAGAGATACTTGATAGATCTTGAAGCAAAGAAATCAAAGCAGAATCACATGAACGCCATAAGGAGTGATTGAACATACAAAATCTTGTTATCCTTTGTAATAAGCTTATAAAAGCTAGCTTTGTTTTCCTAATTACTTCATTCTCAAAAGTCCTTCAAGGTTTTAAAACCCAAGGCACTTGTAAAAAATTAATAAAACTTATAGTGGAGAGGTCCTCCATTCTTTGGTCTTCTTCCCCATTTGGGGAAGAGTGTTGGGTTTTGTGGATTGGCTTAGTTTAGATCTTTTCATATGCTCTTAGTTTAGTTTTATTTCAATAAGTCATTTTGCTCATCCTTCCGTATTTACTTACACCTATGCTCTCCCGAGTATGGTCTTTGACCTGAAAGAGACTCTTGGGTAGTTTAGTTTTATTTTCCGTTTAGTTATCTTATCTTCTCTTCCAATCCTTGACTAGAGAATAGCTAACTTTGGGATTGTATCCCAAAGGCCACATAGTTTTGTGGTAGCTTCTCACTCCCCCATCAACTTCTTGTGGACATCCGGCTAGCTGGAAGGTTTCCAAGATTGGTGGCTTCTAGTGGTTGATCTTGTTCGGAGATCGATCCCACCTATTAGACTAGAATTTGTGTGGTAGAACACTAGATTTGCTCAAGTTTTCATTTTATTTGGCAAAGTAGTATTGTTAGTAGTATTCATATCTTGCTGATCAATCATACTAAAATCTTTTTTCAAGTTGAGATATACTGCTATTACAATTCACCTGCTTCTTAAAATGAACCAAAGTGTCTTGAACTTGGCCAAATCCAAGTCAAGAGCACCCTCTATCGGAGGGAATTTTAGTGTTGCATTATCCCTGCATTAGGTATTTGTTAAAATAGCAAGTCTCTTGAACTGTGGTCATAAGACCCAGTCAAGAGCGCTCTCTGTCGGAGAGTTGAACTAAAGTGCTCTTAATTTAAAACTCTTCAACCCACACACCCCTTAATTAATTTACCTTGGTTTCTGTCCTACACCCGTATGCTCTGCCAACCGGAAACGGTTGGGCTAGTACTCAGAAAGGTGGAAGACTTGATAATTCACAAGTGAAAATCTAATTAAAACTTTCACCCCCATAACTAACGAACCGGCGTTGTTCATAAAGTATTTTAATTAGTTCTCAGGGGAGGCGCCGGAGTGCCCAATCTGCGACACGGTGGCTGGTTAGCATTGCGCGCCTCGCTGTGATTCCAGACAGGTTCCGACATGTCTCTTAAAGGAGCTGCTTAAAATTACTTACCGGACACTCTTTGAACACTTGGTTTTAGCCGTAATAATCAAAACAATTAAAATCTTAAATTTACCAAGATAAGCTGCACAACGTTCTCACAAACTTCTATTTTCAAGCACTTGTATCAAGCTTTTACAATCACTTCTATATTTGACTCCATAAGGCACTGGTCCTTCATCATATATCTTTGTTTTGCTTAAAAATATCTATATTGGAGTATTTATCTTAATTTGCGTGAAAAGTGATTTATTTATCGTTCAAGTGTATCTTTCATTTTGTATTTGCAACGTGGATTGCACTATCTTGCTTTACATTTAAATGTTATATTGTCTCTCATTCAAAAAAACTCCTAAACAACACCCATCCGCATCACAACACCTGAAAAACACTATAAATACTAGAGCCTTAGTGAAACTCTTTTATAGGGACTACCGCCCTTGGCTTCGTTAGGAGTTTGCCAAAACGGAGGAACTGGGATTCAGGTGACAGTACCTGGCTCATTGCTTGCCCCCAAGGCCGCACCTCTGTCACTATTAGTGAAGAGACAACTTTCGAAAGATTTCCGCTGGTGGTGTGCAGTTTGGCGGACAACAGGGCCTTCAGAGATTAGTGAATTTGGCTATTTTCGTGCTCTCATCAGTTACTCCAATCTTTGATGCAACCACATGCCTGTTCAATACCATTGCCCTGCTCTTTGCATATGATGATGACAAAAATGTATCATTCATGCAGAAAGATATACACATTCTCCTCAACTTGCTTGAAGCGCAATCTTGCACCTGATTTTCATGATATATATTTCTCTTTACAAGACATTGCCTTGATGACTTCTTGTCCAAGGATGCCCCCTATAATTGCACAAACTGGAGGGAATTCTCTCGTCCCGGCATCAACAATTCTTTCCAAGAGAATACATGGTATTCGAGATTCAGGTAACCCCTGTTCTTCACAGAGTTTCTTCCAGAGGCTTAGCACAGATTCCAAATCTGCAGATGATACATGGCTTGGTTGTCAACCCTCAACCTGCTCAAACTCTTCTAAAATTCTTAGAGCAAAATAGAGCTTAGTTGCTTTTTTAGGCAGGCTACTCCAGCGAGCTGACATGGACTCCCCTAAGCCTGGAAAGCAAATTTGAGAAGCAATAGCATCTTCCTGCTTTTTTCACAATAATTGAGGCATGCCCAAGAACAACAACATCAAAATTGTCCGGAAAATTGGCAGATATGTCTTTCACACTCCCTTTTTCAACAGAGACATGAACCATATGATTGGAATCCCTAAATGATTCCCGACAGACTTAAGCAATCGATCTTCCCTTGTGATTTGAATCCTCAGCAAAAATCAAAAAATTTGCTGATGAAGCTTCTGCTGTGTATAGGTAAAGAATGAGTGGAGAACCTTATTAGCCAAAATCTGTAATCTTTATTGTGTGAGTTCTGTTCTCCTGTAGCTTTCCTGTAGGTGTCATCCTCTTGATAATTTGTGAAAGAAATTACAAGTAGACACCTTTGTAACAGTGGGGAGCTAACATCTGGCTCCAACTGCGGGACGTGTGTTCACCTTGGTGAGTGCACGAGAACCTCAGATCCTCTCGGTTATCGCAGGTCACATAAAAACCAAAAACAGTGTGGTGGGGATGGCTTGATTCACACCTCGTGACCACGCTTTATTACATAAAAATTGCAGAATTAAAAAATAAGTAACAGCAGCAAATGCTCATGTGTGAGCTTTATTCTTCCTACCTACCTACACTAATATGAGACAACAGCATGTTATGTATATTCATACAACCAGTGTAACCAATCTAGCATCTTATCTTTGTTATTTCTCATTTCTTCGTGCTTGGTTCTAGACAACAATGATGACAGAGTCACCATAAAACAGAGATGTTTTAGAATCTGCTGATGAGTAAGATTGAATATCATATTGTCAAAACAGAAAAGGTTACTGAAATTTTGGCCATAGGTATCAGTAAGTGCACAAGAGGCCTCTATCCATTGACTGATAGGACTTAGAGACATACCTCCATCATAAATCTGTTCGGGCTGATCTTCAAAACAACTATCATTATTTTCATTGATGAAATGAATTTGAGGTAGACTAGCATCTTCATCATAAAACTGTTTGTGGAAATCTTTGGTAACATAAACTTGATGCAAGTCTGAATCTTCATCATGAAGCTGTTCATAAACCTGGAGCAGCTTCACATTGCTTTCTATTTCAGTAGTGTCATGAGGTTGTTCAGCTGTATCTTCAAACAAGGGCTCTTGTAATTCTTCCTCAATCAGATTATCTATGATACTTTCTCCAAGCTACTCTCTTTGACCTTCAACATGTTCTTCAAACTGTTGCTCTTTTTGTGCAATGTGGACCCTAGGGATGAGGGCATCGTACTCTCTAGCAAGCTGTTCAATCTCATCGACAGTTCCATCATGCCAGCGGAGGAGAAACCTTTCAAAAAACTCTGCCAATGAATCTATGGATTCATCCAAAAGACCATAGAACCAATTTTCTACATCTCTTTCCAAAGTTAAAAGAAAAAATGATCATAAGGTCATCCTCACAATAAACATTTAAATCAACCATCAATTTGCAGTAAGAGGCAGCGTGATAGATGGCTGAAATCTCATCATTTCCATGGAACTTTGGGAGAATGTCATGCACCTTTTCATGGTCATAGCAGTCATTAGGAAATCCACAGATATTCGAGAAATCCAATGGCATGAAAGCTTCGAGCATAAAAGACATCGTGTGGAAGCTCACACACTCTCTCCTTATTATTATCCATAAATCAAACAATGAGGTACCAAATCTGAAACATGCATATAACCATACCTCATACCAAATTGTGGAGTCGCCAAGGTGAGCTTGAAAGCCCTCCAATGGGTGTGCTCACCTCTACACCCAATAGGATCTTCAAATCTGCAAAAGGACAAGGGTTTTGTCCCTTCGTGGAGTTGCCATGTGAGAAGAAGAATCTGCAATATAATCTCCCACAAATGTCGTCAATGAAGCATAGTCTTCAAATTTCGGGAACTGGACTTTGTCCCCGACAACGGCGCCAAAAATGTTGTCTCTCAAAATGGCATGCGTGTTGTTGAAGCCCAAAATGTAACACACCAGCTGGATGACAACTCTCTCAGGAGAGAGGCCAATGTCACCACACTCCTCTCCTCTTCGCTTCAGGTTGGCTCTTCTCCAACTCTAGGGGGGTATCCCTAAGATAGGATCGCTAAGGCAGGTACAATAAGTGGGCAAGGTGAATTGAAGAGGCTGCCTTAGAGAAACATATGTAATAGAAAGATGTATTTTAAATGGGTGATGGAAAAGACGGGAGGATCAGTCCTTGAGGAGAAGGTCAGTGCTAGTACCAGAAGGGAGCATGGAGTCAAAAAGAGGACTCAAGAAGGCTTTGCGCTTCATAAAAGTGAGATTTGATCTAATACGTTCCATAAACAAAGACGAGGAGAATATTAGTATAACCGACTACAGTCTATTACTCCTATGATCTTCTGAAAACACAACGTCAACAAACAACTTGAACCCAAATGTTTGCCCAATGGACTAGAAATAGCCTTCTATGTTAGATCTACTCTACAACTTAAAATGGAAACACGCAGCCATGCAAAGAGAAGCCAAATCTGTCCATAAACCCAGCATGATATTTTTCATTAAGTCCCATGGGAAAAGAAGAACTCCCAGAAAGTTTTCCATGCTTACAATGAGGAGGCTAGCTCCTTTTATAAGTCAAAAAAGCTCTTTTAAAACTAAAAGAAATAAAATAATAATAAAGAAAAAGTGGGTAAGCTCCACTTTTCTCTCCAATGCATGACTAAGAAAATAATGACATAACTAAAGGGAGCCAGCTCCATGTATCCAAAGCTGCCGAAAACAAAAGTCGACCTGTTGTATGCTCGGCTGAAGTTGGTAGACACGCAAATTGCCAGCTAATGAAGAAAAACAAAAACGCGGCCCTAGATGCTGATGCCACTGAGCTACTGCCCCGTAAATTTCCTCCAAACTTCATGTTAAGCCAGTTGGTGAGTTAGCTTCACGCGGACTTCAGTCAGATACTCGGCTGTCATCGAAAGTGTGGGACCCCCGATTATTGTATGCTGCGTGCTGATCATACTGCTAAACCCTGAGATTCGGCATTTTGATTTTGATTTTTAGTTTTTAATTTCACAGTTCCACGTAATAGAGGGCGTGGAAATGCATTAGCCATCGGAGGAAATCGTGCTGTAGATGGGCGTTTAAAAGGTGGACAACCATACTAATCAAAAGATAATCCCAATGATGATCTTCGTTCCCATCAATTTAGATCTGCTGGTCTGCGGTTGCACTAACGGATTGGTTGCTTTCTAGCTGCTTTCTGCTACTAATTTACTGAGTGCTTGACCCCGTGAATTGCTCCAAAACTTCATGTTAACCTGGTTGGCGCGGAGTTCAGACCAATACACCGAAAAATCGGGTTCATGTTTTACGCGAAGAGTTACGCTGATGCCATCTCGAGCTTTTTAGAGTCACAGCTTCCTTCAACAGCAGCTGAAAACGAAGATAGCAGTAGAACAAAACGTGATGGGTTCCCGTGAGCTCCGATGATCTTCTAAAAACTGATGTGCGCTAAACATTATTGAAGCCCGAGCTTTGAATGTAGCCTTCTGAATCAATAAAATCTGCCGCCAGTGTAACCTCGGCTGTCAAGGAACTTGTGCTTTCGGGTGTATTTTCTGTCCAAGCCGAGTTTGAGAAAACGGATGTCAAATGGAAATGTGGAGTTCGAAAAAATTAACCTGCTGTGGCTCCGATCAATCAATATGCTCGATATCTAATCCAATAAACCAGGATCCTGGAGATGCATCTTCATTGGCATATCTGTGATTAGTTATTGAAATTGCTCTCTTGTGGTTTATCCCATTCGATCAATTTTGCTAGCCGCGACAGTAGCAAATTCAAAACAACTTCATAATCTAACTATATAAGCTGGGCCTTCAGAGATTAGTGAATTTGGCTATTTTCGTGCTCTCATCAGTTACTCCAATATTTGATGCAACCACATGCCTGTTCAATACCATTGCCCTGCTCTTTGCATATGATGATGACAAAAATGTATCATTCATGCAGAAAGATATACACATTCTCCTCAACTTGCTTGAAGCGCAGTCTTGCACCTGATTTTCATGATATATATTTCTCTTTACAAGACATTGCCTTGATGACTTCCTGTCCAAGGATGCCCCCTATAATTGCACAAACTGGAGGGAATTCTCTCGTCCCGGCATCAACAATTCTTTCCAAGAGAATACCTGGTATTCGAGATTCAGGTAACCCCTGTTCTTCACAGAGTTTCTTCCGGAGGCTTAGCACAGATTCCAAATCTGCAGATGATACATGACCTGGTTGTCGACCCTCAGCCTGCTCAAACTCTTCTAAAATTCTTAGAGCAAAATAGAGCTTAGTTGCTTTTTTAGGCAGGCTACTCCAGCGAGCTGACATGGACTCCCCTAATCCTGGAAAGCAAATTTGAGAAGCAATAGCATCGTCCCGCTTTTTTCACAATAATTGAGGCACGCCGAAGAACAACAGCATCAAAATTGTCCGGAAAATTGGCAGATATGTCTTTCACACTCCCTTTTTCAACAGAGACATGAACCATATGATTGGAATCCCTAAATGATTCCCGGCAGACTTCAGCAATCGATCTTCCCTTGTGATTTGAATCCTCAGCAAAAATAAAAAAATTTGCTGATGAAGCTTCTGCTGTGTATAGGTAATGAATGAGTGGAGAACCTTATCAGCCAAAATCTGTAATCTTTATTGTGTGAGTTCTGTTCTCCTGTAGCTTTCCTGTAGGTGTCATCCTCTTGATAATTTGTGAAAGAAATTACATGTAGACACCCCTGTAACAGTAGACAATCAATCAAATATGAAGGTTTTGTTTTGGTAGGAGCACTCTTTATTGCCAAAGTCATATAGAGTCCTTATCTCAAAAGCAATGGTATTTTGGCACTAGACGGATTGGTCTACAAATGCGCTCTTCACTCATTGCAGCAATCTATCAAAAACAACTAAAGTTGTCCAATGAAGCTAAATAGGTGCATACAGCAGGAGAAATCATGAATTATATGGCGATAGATGCTTATCGTATTGGGGAAATTCCCTTCTGGTTTCATCAGACTTGGACAACAGTACTCAAGCTCATATTTGCTTTAGGCATCCTCTTCCATGCAATTGGATGGGCCACACTTTCAACCTTGGCAGTTATCAGCATTACCATGCTTTGTAACTCTCCATTAGAAAAGTTACAACATAAGTTTCAAATTGAACTCATGTCAGCCCAGGATCAGTGGTTAAGGGCCACCACAAAAGCTTTGGTGCATATATATGGAGGTTAAACAAGGCCAAAAATTGGCAATTTGTGGAGAAGTTGGATCAGGAAAATCAACTCTTTTAGCTGCAATACTTGGAGAAGTACCAAAGTTGAGGGGAAGTGTAAGTAAGAATTATTTACCCCCTTACCCTAACATTGTTAACCTTTTAAATTGATGGATTCTCTTTCTCATGTTCTCAACCCTACTTCTGTAGTTGCAAGTTTGTGGCACTCTTGCATATGTTTCTCAGACTGCATGGATTCAAAATGGAACAGTACGAGACATCATACTATTTGGGCATCCCATGGACAAGCAGAAATATCAGGAAGCTATCCTCAAGTATTCGCTGGATAAAGACCTCCAGAATCTTCCCTTTGGTGATCAAACTGAAATAGGAGAAAGAGGTGTCAATCTCAGTGGTGGCCAAAAACAATGGATACAGCTTGCCTGTGCTTTATATCAAGATTCTGATATTTATCTTTTGGATGATCCATTCAATGTTGTTTATGCTCATGCTGCTAATAGCTTGTTTAAGGTTAATATGGTGATTTCCTTTTGATATAAAGATTTTCAGATTATTATGTGCCTAGCACTTTTGTATGTTGCCCCTTTCTATAGTAATGATTTTCGTTTTGTCTTAGCTTTCTGATATGCTATTAATCATAGATTTTGATGTGTAGGAATACATAATGGGAACACTGTCAAAAAAGACAGTAATCCTTGTAACACACCAAGTTGATTTTCTCCCTGCATTTGATGCTATTCTAGTTAGGAAACAGTTGTCCTAGTCATTGAAATATGTTTGTTTGCTTGTATGCAACTTTTTGACAACGTTTTTCAATGGATGGCACATGATTATAATTCTTGTAATTTTGACATATTTACTGTTGATAGTTTTGGCAAATTTTCTTTGAATTTCTACACTAAAATCTCTCTTTTGCAGTTGATGTTGGATGGGGAGATTCATCAAGCTGGGCAATATCAGGAACTACTGGTCTCAAGTGAGGCATTTAGGGAGCTTGTGAATGCACACAAGAACACTGTTTCTCAGCAAATCAGTAGTTGATTCAACGTCTGGAGGTATTGAGTGCAATTGTTCTTTGCTCCTCTGTTCTTTCCCTGGTCCTGCTCCCAAAGGGTACTATCAATCATGGTTTGCACAATAAAACTAAAGGTTAACTGTGGGAGATTCTGCTATTACTGGGTGTTTATTTGTATAAGATAATCATGCCTAACAATTTGAACTGGTGCAGGTTTTGTTAGGATAGCCATATCTTATGGTGTCTCATTGGACATATCATTGGTATTTAGTATTTAAAACCAAGGCACACTAGCAAACTACATTGTGTCTATAGAACGCATCAAACAGTACATGCACATTCCTAGTGAGGCACCAGTAGTTATAGAAGATCTCAGGCCACCAGCTAATTGGCCCTCGCATGGGAAGGTGGAATTACAAGAATCGAAGGTGCCTAAGTTCTTCTTTTTGACAAGATAACTGTGTTAACAATATTATATTTTGAATTGAAATTTGCATGGTTATTGATGATTGCAGTCAAATATATTCGTTATGCATATTAGATATAGATCCAACAACGCCCTTGGTCATGGGCATTACATGTACATTTGAAGGAGGGCAAAAGATTGGCATTGTTGGTTGAACAAGAAGTGGGAAGACCACTCTCATTAGTGCTATACTCTCATTAGAACAAGAAGTGGGAAGACCACGTTGGAGGCCAACCATACTTACTGATAAGCATATGTGTGGAAAGGAACCTTTCCACAAGCAAGCTGGAGAAGAGGATGCAAGTCAAATGAAATATTTCCATGAGATCTCCAGTATCGATCAGATATATGTCTCTGCACTTCTTCATCGAAGCTTTAGTTTTGAATTCATTTGTTTTGCAGCGTCTGTACTGTTTTCAATCAAAATTTTATTTTGGAGATTTTAAAGTTGTAATCATGCCCATATTTTCAGATATCAATGTCCCCATTGACAATTGAGGATTTCAACCTTTTTGCTTCACCAAGAAAACTTTGTAGGACTTTACAACAACAGTCTTCCTCGGAATCTTCAAGTGTGAAAGGGCATGCTAGCAAACAATGTGAAAATGACAAGTTGGACACTTCAAGCGACGAAGACTCGAGCGAAGCAGATGGCCTGACTTCCAACCATACTAATTATGAACCAAGTAAGAGAATGCAAGGGAAGCTGACTGTTTCTCTGAAAGGTGGGGCATTGCAAACTGTCCAAAGAACTGAATCTATGTCATCAACTTTTTTTAGTCATATTTGCATGGATGAAATCCCAGAACCACAATTAGCAAACGTCATGCGAGTACATTCCCTTGAAAGAAGTGCTGGACAAAGAGATGCCAGCCTAAAAGCAAAGAGCCTTACGTTTATTTTGAGATCCATCTTTGCTGTGTTGTTTTTTTCTGCACTTCTGATGATTGTAAAGCAAACACGAGGAACATCATCTCTTGGTTCAAACATAGAAGACTGCATGAAGATTTTCGGACAGATTCTCTGTATTAGCAGATTCAAAGTCTGCTTAGTCTCTGTTTCTGTGCAATTTGTTAGGACACATTGTACCTTATTGATGTTCTTCTCATCTCTAATGAGGGGCCAATAGAAAAGGTTTATGGCATGTTTTTTATTTCATTGATATAATTGATTCATGATTTTCAGTATTTCCAAAATACTCCTTTCAAATTTCTATTTAATAATCATTAAGGTATAAAGCACATCACAGAAAATGGCAGCAAAGGCACATTGCCAAGAAGTTGCAAAAACTTCAGAATTGGTGGTGTGTACTACAAAGTCCAAAATGCTATAAAAGCAGTTGTGACCCCTATTAATGGTGGAATGACACAAACAATATAACATAAAGCATTGACCCTTGGTCAGCTAGGAAGCTCATTGCAAAAATTCCACTTGTGCATTGTAATGGTGGAATGTAGAATAGTTACTTAATTCAGTCAGTCAATCTTGAATCATGAAATAGGGTTTATAGTTTATATGTCTTGGACTTGATGATTAGCATATATGTTATTTTATTTTTTAAATGGGGAACGATTTCTGAGATTGTATTATCAAAGCTTTCATGTCCATTACTGGATGAATAGCTGAGGAAAGCCTGCTAGTAAATGTTGATTATTTAAAAGAATTAAGAGTCAGGACACTTCATCATCTTCTGCAATATGGTGGCAATGGCAATGAAGTACATTTGAGTTTAGCATGAGATATCAGTAACACAGATTATACATTCATATAAAATTATACAAATTATATTGGGACTTTTATATCACATATGTTATCCATGCTACAAATCCCAATTAAGTGCCTGGAGTAAAAGAAAATTTTGGATTATAGTTCACAATGGCCAACCATATATGCATGTGATGCAGGATCAAAACATCTAGGAGTTTGTTACAGAGATATCCCAATATGTTTTAGTGGGCCATTAAGAGGATAGACTTGAGTTTCTATATTTAGAAATCAATTACAAAATTGCAACAGTTTGTTAGTGAGCTGGAAGTAACATTGCCAAGCAGAAATTTGCAAGCCGGTGGGCATTTCAAGGTTCAGCTTGTTAAGTTAGTTAGTCTGAGGGTCGATTGATCACACACATAGTAGAAGTAGGTCAGGGTTTCAAAAGTATGTACAATTTTTTTTTATGAATGAGGAAAAGATAAATTCCTGCTATCTCTGGTGTTGGTGATTCATTGTGCTTACTTATGTGTTATGAATGCATGAGAATCAAATAGTAAGCTTATTTGAATTCTATACATAACCTGATAAAAATGCAGAGTAGTTCTGTAATTGTGTAATTGTATATTGATTGATTGTGTGTCTCGGTTGTGGCAAATAAAGTTACACTGAAAATGCTACGGGGATTACAAACTCACCATAGGTTCATGGACAATGTTGTTAGCACCTGGTCCATCAACATAAGGAGATTAAAGGCCCTGTTAAATAAGTAAATAATTGTTTTGATATGGTTGTATTCCCATATGCCAAGCAATTGTTCAAGGTGATTGGCATTATTGCAAATAAAGGGGATGATTCGGTTGCAAATTCATTTAAAGTATGGGTTCCAAGATATGACACTTCTCCTTTAGATGATTTAGTTTGTGCAAGCAACATCTACAAAACATGTCTGATAACTCTTCTCTTTATAGCTTGTTGTGGCAATTCTCTGGAAGAATTCAAATTGAAGAGTGAGATTGAGGATAGAGATTGGTATCTTTCTCATCCATTTCCACCAATCAATTATTCCCCAAGGATTATGGTTTGAAAAATGAGAGAGGACCTAATTGGTAATTTTGTCCAAAAACGTTTCATCTCTGAAAGACAATGTGTATGTGCTTGCATATAAAGTTTTAGACATGAACATCAAGAGTATGGGTTTTAAGGAAAACATGAAAGCTTTGCAAACAAATTGAAGATTGACTTGCATACTTGGAGTTTCAAGATTTAAAGGCATGATGAGTCTCAGTTGATAACTTGGAAGAGAAAATGGAAATATGAATGGGGATAAGATGTTGAAAACAATGAAGATGCCAGCGACAATATAACATAATCAACACAAGTAACTAGTCAATAAAGATGATAATGAGGGGTGCTCCTGCCAATGCATGTGGAGTGGAAGTAATCAGAGGGTTCAAATTAAGTTGATACCCTTATAGCCAGGGCCTTTCTTCTCATCTTCTGAGTGAAGACAATTTAACATAATCAACACAAGTAACTAGTCAATAAAGATGATAATGAGGGGTGCTCCTGCCAATGCATGTGGAGTGGAAGTAATCATAGGGTTCAAATTAAGTTGATACCCTTATAGCGAGGGCCTTTCTTCTCATCTTCTGAGTGAAGACAATTTAACATAATCAACACAAGTAACTAGTCAATAAAGATGATAATGAGGGGTGCTCCTGCCAATGCATGTGGAGTGGAAGTAATCAGAGGGTTCAAATTAAGTTGATACCCTTATAGCCAGGGCCTTTCTTCTCATCTTCTGAGTGAAGTCCTGAGAGTGTGAACCGTCGTGATCGAAATTTCTAAATGGCCAGTGCAGACTTCCCAAGCCACAGTGAGAGTATGTAGGTGCCTAATAAGCACACACAATTAAGTTGGATCCATGAGCTTTGACAACAACTCAAAATCATAACCAAACTTGAATGGAGTGAAATTTTTTCCTTTATTTTAATACTCTTGTACTTTTGTCTATTGGTTTGTATATCTGGCCTTGAGGTAAAAGATTGATGAGAAATTGTATATCTGGCCTCGATGTAAAAGATTGATAAAAAGCAAAAGCCTGTGTTGTTTCATTCTTTTTTTTTTTACGAACTTTATATAAACAGTGTAATCCGGGCAGTTATTTAGTTATATATTGTGCATGTTACAAGTCTTCATTTTTTTTTATAGAGATTTCCTTATGTATTTTAATTTATTTCTTGCTTTTGAACTCTTGAGCTATGGTTGAATTCCACCCAACAACTTTGATCCAAAGTATTTTGGAAATCATTGTCATTCTTAGAGAGTGCCATCAAATTCATATTCCAATACAGTAGATAGTGAGGCCTTACTAAACGTTGCAAGTTTAGATGCTTTCTCTCATGCACTTGAATGGTCTCTTTCAATCAACAAACAAAAAATAACAATACATTAGTGATGGAAATTATGTGGACTTAATATCACATGTAATGTTTATTCTATAGCTTAGTGCCCACTAGATAAATCTAGTTTCCTCCAAGCTTATAATAAATATTCTTCCATGAGACAAGCATGCAATTCCCAATGTGATCTTCTGGTAACCAAGAATCTTCAAGGTTTGATGATGTTTCAGTTTCCTCCATTTCAGGCACATAATAATTTGAAAACCTTTATATCAAAATGAAATCACTATATTAAGCTTAAACTAGCTACTAGCAGTATGAGCATCAACAACACTGAAAGGATCATCCAAAAGATAAATATCAGAATCTTGATATAAAACACAGACAATTTGTATCCGTTGTTTCTAACCACCACTGAGATTGACACCTCTTTCTCCTATTTAAGTCTGATCACCAAAGGTAATATTCTAGAGGTCCTTATCTAGCGAAGACTTTAGGATAACTTCCTGATATTTATGCTTGTCCATGGGACGCCTATATAGTATGTTGACTCGTACTGTTACAATTTGAATCCATGCAGTCTGAGAAACATATGCAAGAGTGCCACAGACTTTCAACTGCAAAAGAAGGGTTGAGAGCATGAGAAAGAGAATCCATCGCAGGGGATTCAATTTAAAAATGCAGGGGATTCCGTTTGCGGGAAGATGGGGTGCGGGCATTTAAAAAAATCTCCATTTAAAAATGCATTAATGTTGATGTCGATGAGCTGACAGATCCAGATGAGCGGACGAACCTGTCAGCCTAAGCCGGCGGAGGGTAGATGGGGTCTCGAGTCTTGATGGGCCCGCAATCTTTAAGAGAAACGCCGACAAACAGAAAAGGGAATGGAGTAAACGGCGGGAGGAAAAAGCCGTGAGGTGGCTCGACTCTCGACGGTGCAAATCATCGAGAGAATAGCCCACTCCTTTGTGTTCTTATCTTACCGTCAAAGAACATTATGCCTAAAGTTGTGGCCTTCAATAATGAAGTTTTAATGAGAATTAACCCTTAATAATAAAATTTTAATTATAAATTACTCTTTCATAAAGTTTTAAGTTAAAACTACCCTTTTAACTCATGGTTATTTTAAAATTTCCTATGATCTTTCTAAAATTCTATATGCATACATTGACAGATTAAAACATTTGTATTCTAAATACGATTATCTATTCAACCTTTATAATTTCACTTTGATTTTATGGCTTCTTTGTGAAAGTCATCTAGTAAAATATTAAAATGGAATATGTAAAAAGTCTTGATGTGAGTTATATAAAATTTATTATTTTAATTTCAAACCACAAAAGATATACAAAATACAATAAATCTTCCTTAAAACTACAAAAATAAAAACTAATAGTACAAAATAATAAAAAAACAAATACAATTTCCTATAAAAAAAACAGTTTAAAAAAATCAAAACAATTTTAAATTTATCAAAAGCTAAAAGATATCTTACTGTAAATTGTAATCAGCTAATGTCAAGGGAGATTAATCTACTCCTTTTCCATCGAAGGAGATCACCTTGAAGCTGTCTGCAAGTCAAAGTTGGGAGTCAGGGAAGGAGATCACCTTGAAGCTGTCTGCAAGTCAAAGTTGGGAGTCAAGGACTTTCGCCTGATCAAGTGATTCTGAAGTTCAATCACAGTCTGGAACACTATGAATTTCCCATTAATCCGACCAAGCTTATGAGATTCCTCGTTATATAAACTTTTTTATACTACTATCTTTATTCAAGTGCCCGACCTCTCCTCTCATAGGATTAGCACTTTCAGTATTGATTCTCCCGACTCCTCCTTGCTTGTATTGATCGCTTTGGGCAAACTCTATCTCTATTTCCCTAATGAGAAAACTCTCCGCATCAAGAGAATAGAGGCCTAGTAGATACTTGGCCAAAGTATTGACGAACTCGCTTAACTTGACTGGGAAATTAAAGTGATTGAACAAACCAACCAAAAAAGCAGGCATTTAAGATCGCTCCTAGGAAAGAGTTTCTCCCCAATTCAAAAATTTTAGTCAAGTAATTCAATAAAGCATTCAAGTTGAGGAAATGTCCCACTGGAAAGTTGGTTGGAAGGTCAAGGAAATAGAATATATCACTTTGGTCACTGGATGCTTTGTCTGTTTGGGGAAGAATGACAGCAATGGCCTCGGGGCTGACTAAAATGACCTTCTCACAAGGTAGTTTTTGCTAGATAACCCCGACTGATTCCGTCCTAAAGGATTTTACACTGGAAGGAGGTGATAATAGTTGGTTTACCTTGGGACGGAGAGGGGCGAGGATGAACGGTCCCCTTTTAAGAAAGGGATGACTCTCCACCCGTTCTTCAAAAACGAGTGATTGAAATTATAACATAAATGGGGGTTCAAGTTTCTTCAACCAGTGCTTGGCTCTGAGATCTTAGGTCCTAAATACTATAATAGGCAGCCACAAGTTTTCTAAATGGTCCAAGACTATGGATACGCAGCTGTTGCTACAACGTTAATTCCAGCATAATGCGTCATCTACAACATTTAGCCAAACTAACTAACAAGTAACACTTAATGTGGCAGAGTGGATGGAGTTAATTTTATCATTAAACACCCGTCTACCGCTAGTACAACAATGGTGTTACACAGTACGTATAGCCTATGAGATATGTCCATTAAAGTTTTGAATTTGGGATTGCTAAAGGGCCAATTTGCCAACGATTGGACCTTTTACCACACCTGTCAATCATTGATTCCAGAAGCTACATCCTCCCGTCTCTGTTGATCCCATTGTACACTTGAAAGGAAGGAGGTACAACCCACTGATCGAGGAGACATGAATTTAGCTGATGGTTACAGTGATCTGATTGAGGAGACCTGAATTCATCTGATGGTTAACGCTGCACTTATCTTATTTACTCCCTTCGCTCCCATTTTTTAATTTGATAAAACTTACCATGATTCGTATTTGTGACTTATCATTTCAATGTTCAAGTTTCCAACTGTAACACTTTAAAATCCTGGTGGAGGGACCAGTAATAAAAGATTAATGACGGTTATGAAAAATTATCAAACGTAAAAAATACTTGTAAACAAATTGTTTACCCGTTCGGTTCGACATGTTCATAAAATTTTTAGGCGTATTTGACGGGCAAAATGCCCGTCAAATTCCAACCCTGCGAGGACCCCATCTCGTCAGATAGATCTACGTGAACCTTTGAACCTCTAGGCTCTCAGAGCGTCTCTGACAACGGAGTTAATTATAAAAATTGTTTATACATATTAATATTATTAATGATAATCTATGATAATCTTAGTATTTAAATTTAATTTTTTAAAAATAAGTGTTATTTATAATTTATTAGTTAATATTAAATATTAAAAATATTTTAAAAGTAATGTGTTAATTATAATTAAACATAATTTATATTTTCATAAAATATATATATATATGAGAATAGATAAATATAAAAATATATTGACATAATATATATTATGTTTCTTGGAATTATGATTAACATAAATTATAAAGAATAATATTTGAAGTTTTGGTTAGTAATTAGACATCTTATCATCTATAGGAATTATAATGAATTCTCATTGATGGTCATGATATTGATAGTCATGATAGGAAGAACTCTAATGAAGGAACTGTGATCCATTCAATTGGTACGTCTATCTTAGATATCTTAGAAAAGATATTGGATTGACGAGGTTATTGGCTTGCTTACTTGAATAAAGACATTCTGTTCTTTTAGCACTTAAATACTCTGTGTTGGCACAACCATGGCTGATGGATGACTGAGGCACAACCAGATTATGGTTCTAAAGTGCCTTCTCTTCTCGGCATCGCTGAGGTGATAAAACCCCTTAATGATTAAGGAAACAACTATTTATTATTAATCCATTGTTGAATGCCGAATGAAGACCCTTATTAGTTGAAGAGAGATAATACTTGAAGTTGCTCCCTCCATTGTTGAAGTTGATGCCCCTACCCTATCAATTCTCTCGGCTTGTAGTGGGTGTACCTCTTCTTTCATCTATGCATGCGTTCTGGTAGGGGGGAAATCATGGGTATATAAATTTGGACATGCATTTGAAAATGCACTAACATCCAACCATAATTATCTTAATTTTTCATTCAGGACCATTGTACTCTTCCCCACAGTGGCAAGAAATTTGGAGAGGCTTCACAGTTTCCATCAGAAAAAATCCCTTAAAAGCTAGTCACCTCTAATGAAATAATTGCTATCTGGCATTCTCATAACATCATTAAAACTGAGCTTAGATTATAGCATCACATATGCGTTGGTTTTGCTATAAAACCTTGAAATGGTCACAAGGACATAATGTCCTAACAATTTAGGAATGGGTCAGCTTACTAAGAAGATATAATTATAATGAGTTCCCATTAAATTATCCATGAGTAAAATGTTGGATGCTTTGATATATCTATGAATAATAAGTCTTTAACTCTCATGAACTTAAAGAAGACCTGAGTAAAATGTTGGATGCTTTGATATGTTGTGCCCAAAGCAAATTTGTATTGGATGTTCCAATCTAGAAGATGAGACTTTGTGACTGGATAGAACAATCCAAAAAATGATAAAGCAAAACTAATGAATACAGGAAGCGAAAATACAAGTATTGATTTTGTTAAGAGTATTTCTCGTTCTATAATAACCTAACTTTATACATGCCTAATCAGGAGTAAATATCAGAATATGGACATACCATATGATGCTAAGCTTCCATGGGGGAAAATTAAAAAACAACAGTGCAGTCCACCTTCAATACCAAAGCCAATAAGACGAACTGTGTTGGGATGGTTAACATGCACAACTATCCCAAGCTCTGTCAGAAATTTATTCACCCTCTGCTCCTCTTGAAATTATACACCAATTTAAATGATATAAGAAACTCCATTAAATCTTAATGTTCTATTTTCGAGACTAATTGTCTTTACCATTGAAATTATACACCAATTTAAATGATATAAGAAACTCCATTAAATCTTAATGTCTTAATGTTCTGTTTTCGAGACTAATTACCATAATACATTTTCTGTGATATTAACATTACAATGAAAAAAAATCCATGAAATCTCAATGTTCTATTTGAGACACTAACACTCAAAGCTTATTTATTTTTTGCAGTTTACTTAAATGAAAAAAACATGTTTATACCTATTTGTATTTTAAAAGAAATTCAGACGAAGACCTAATAACCGGATTCCCCAAATGACTCATTTTAAACTTTATTGTACTTGCAAAGTCAGCATTGACTTTGCTTGTGTCCCAACCAACCGGGAGTTGAGATTAGTGCATATAATATTAAATTGGGAGTTGAAATTACTTTAATTTATCAATTTTCTTCCCAGAAAGTGATACCTTTTACCAAATTCAAAACAAAATATCATAAATACTGGGACCTTATGGATATATTTGGAATGATGGAAGGTGTAAAATTTTAAATTTAAATTTTGAATAATTGCCATAAGATTAAGATTGAGCGAACTAATACCAAATTTAAAACAAAATATTACAAACATTGGAGCCTTTGGATATATCAGGAATGATTGACGCTCATAAATTTTTAAGTTTAAATTTTGAATAATTGACATAAGATAAAGATTGAGCAAACAACATTGCCAAGCTATTTATTGAGATTGAAAAAATGAGGCAATAATGCCATATTATTTATTTTGAAGAGGACTGAAAACTATATTAAAAAAAAGTGGGTGAAAGAGATTGTTGAGTAACTAATAAAGTTATTAAAAGAAAAGAAAAATTTACCCACACCTAATGACCCGATTCCGAACATAATAACACCATGCTCAACAAACCTTGTCAAATTAAACCTAACCTGCCTTGACTAGATAGGTTAATGCATAAGTCCAACTCTACCATGCATCCTTTTTATTTCCCTTTGCCTCCTCATCGATGTAAATCTGAATCATCCGAATCATATAATATAAAAAAAAAAACCTAAAAATTGTAAATATAATGTAAATCATCTGAATCATATAATATAGGAAAAACCTAAAAAATTGTAAATCTAATGTGCAGTCAATCATATACTTAAAAACCTACCAAATCTAATTTTGAAAAACCAATAAAATCTTAATCTGAATGGGTGAATAGGTGAATTTTGGTCAGGAAATATAATAAACCTACAAAATCTAAAAATCTAAATATGAACATGATAAATTTAGAAATCTAAAAAACCTACAAAATCCTCATTCTAATAGGTCATTAATGACTAGCAGTTCTTATAATGGTGGTGGTAGCCCATTTTAAATTATCTATATTTATTTCTTAAAAGGTGGAAGTCCAAAACAACCAAATTCTTATATGAGGTAGTCTTTTTCATTAACTAGAATGTAAATATATGTCTTACCAGGATCCCCACAACCTCTGAAACAAAGTATCTTTAAAAGAGAGAAACTCAAAAAAACAATCATAATAGAAATTAATTCATTTTCTAAAACTAGCTATAAAATTGCTCTCTAAGTCAGCTTCCCCACTAGCAAATTATAATTGTCAAATTATCCTCATATGCTAACCTAAAGTGCTCAAGGAAAGGTAAGTGTCATCATCTTATTTGACAATTAATTAGGATGAACTTGAAAAATATAGATTATGGAGAATTGAGCTACTTTGTATAGTTGTATGTGTTATCTCAACTCAACTAAGAGTACGGATTAATCAAAAGAGAAATTTGAGATTGAGAATATAAATTAAAATAATCATAAAATATTATATTATTTTAATAAAAGTTTTGATAAGAGAAAGTTGGAAAACTAAGAGTGTACATTTGATTGCTAACTTTTAACAATTAACTATGAAAGAAATAAAAAATATAAATTATTGGACATTGGCAAAATCAAGTTAGATACTCTTTCTAGCAGTTAATTGTTTATGTCATTATTTGTCTTGAAGGCACTTTCATCCTAAGTAGATAAGAGCTAAAAAGAATGTACATTATTAATTAGATTTTTTTTAGTATATAATTAATAATTTGAGAGTTGCAAAAAAAAAGAAAATAAAAAAAAAGAAATAAATTAGTGGTGAGCAATAAAAGATAAAGGTAAAAATTAATTGAAAAGTAATATAATAAAAATCTTCAAAAGGAAGATGCTTCCAGCAATAACATTCAAAAAATTGTGAAATGGGTAGATGTGATTACGAGGGCGTCCCAATCCAACGTTAGTTAGGAACCATTTTCCAAATAATATAAACATGTTAGGAAAGAGATATAAACATGCAACCATGGGCTGTTACATATATGCTACATATATATAAGAGTTTTTTTTGCATATAGATCATTAATAAAGGCAGGATTGTAACCATAACCTGTTTGTAAGGAGTTTGATTAGTTTCACAAACGTCAAAATTTAATCGATTTATATAATCGTTGTATTGGCACTTTGGAATCTATATGTAGAAAAATATACAAAATAGTCCCAAATTAATAAATTGCCGTGAACTAACTCATCACAATCAAGTGCTATTATATCCTACACAAATCCTAAGGTCAAAATAGCGTACACATATAACTGCTAAAGCTGGGTTTATAAATAAATCATATGCTTACGAGTTTGTAACTAGTTTTACCCATGTTTTAGAAGATTATGTTCATTGATCTTTTATTAGATTATATAGAATATTATAATTAATTGAATCAAACATGATTTAAAGAAACTAGTATACTGTTTTTTTAATAACATTTCTCAAACTAAAAAATATTGATTGTATTTATAATTTATATTTGTCTTATGTTTATCATTTAAAGTTATAAATTAAAAATAAATTAAGATTAATAAAAAGGAAAATAATAATAATAAAATATATATAGTGTAAAATAAAATAACATAAATCCATTTTAATGTATAATTTTTAAAACCAATAAATTTGTATTGATATTTTTTTTAATAATTTTTAACACTACACTATCAAACTGTAACAAATAGCTAACTACATATTATTTGGAAAAAGTATTGTAAACAACCTAGCCATCTCTAGTTCAAAGCCGACACCGAAGGATAACAACATGAACTTTAATCAAGGTCTATTCCATATATACTCTTTTCACACTGAACTTTCATTTTCACAATGGTATTTTATTTCATTTTCACGATAACATTTCAATGATTTCCATGATGGCATTTCATTGACTGAGGTGAGTCACTGACTAGTGAAATTTGATGTACATCAAGAAAACACTCCCATTTCATTTCAAAATAGATGTTAGAAATACAAGTCCTTCTCATTGTAACATTCCAATTCCCGATTGATGTAGGTAGTGGAAAAAAACAAAAAACTATACAAACTGATGGACGTAGGATGTAGGTAGTGGAAAAAAGCAAAAAAAAATATTAACCGTTGGTTGTAAGTAGAATGCATATAGTATGAACCATACAATTTGAATGCAATGCAATGCTTTGATCTCATGTAGGTGGCCACTAATGAAAATGTTACCCGGTCTTTGTTTGCCCTTCCTCTTCTTCGCCCAACGGGTGGCAAGCTCGTTTTGGTGTATGTTAGCCTGGATTTTCTGGAGAGAGGGAGGGCGTACCTGTTGTCATTTTTTACGCTCCATGATTTCCCCATGTTGTATGTTTAATGAATGTTTATTTGTGCAAATGATATCGTCTTTCATACTCTCATGGTATATACTTTGCTACTATGAATTGTTTCTCATCCTCTCAAAATTTGCAGACGAGGATGAGGACGAAGATGAGCAGTCCCAATAGTCCATCTTCATCCGTGACGAGGATGAGCGCCCCAAGATGGTTACAACAACTTTAGCAAAGATATTCCCATCATCTTCCTCGCGGGTATTGCCGGTGAGGAAAGGGGTCACGTGAGAGATGAGGTGAGCAAGGCCTATTCTGAATGGGGAATATTCCAAGTGGTTGATCATGGTATTCCCAAGGAGTTGACCTGAAGTCCATGACGCATCTCTATAGGGAATTATTCTCCCTCCTAGTCGAGGAGAAGCTCAAATATGACATGAGAGGTGGAAAGCATGGAGGATTTGTGATAAAAAATCATCTTCGGGGAAAAAGTGTGGAGGATTTGTGGTCAACACTCATCTCCAGGGTGAAAGTGTCCTCAACTGGAGATGACTGCTAATCACATATCCTCCTCTTTAATCAGAGATTTTATAGTCATAAAAACTATTAGAATACAACAAAAACATACATATTAAATTGTTCTTTCATATTTACACATCCATACAACAAAAAAACAACACCACAATTTTCTTAACTAAAAATTAAAACAAAAACCTCAATAAATATGGAAAACATTTGATAAATTTTTTTTGCCAAAATTATATAACTTATCACCCAGACATAAACTCAAAGGGATGACAACATGAACATTAATCAATGGATAACAACATGAACATTAATCAAGGTCTATTCCATATGGATTGATGGATTTCATTGATTGAGGTGAGTCATTGAGTAGTGAAATGTGATGTACATCAAGAAAATGCTCCCATTTCATTTCAAAATAGATTTTAGTTACAAGTCCTTTTCATCATAAAGTTCCAATTCCCAATACAAAAAGCAAAAAACAAAACTATGCAAACCGATGGATGTAGGTAGCAGCAAAAAACAATATTAACAAACCGATGGATGTAGGTAGTGGAAAAAAGAAATATTAACAAATCGTTGGATGTAGGATGTAGGTAGTGGAAAAAGGCAATATTAACTGTTGGTTGTAGGTAGGTGGCATATGAATTGAACCGTACAATTTGAATGCAATGCAATGATTTGGTCAGTAGTCATCTCTAGGGAAACAACGTCATCTCCACGACGAAAGCATGGAGGATTTTTGGTCAATAGGGAGAAAGCGTCCTCAACTGGAGAGAGATCTGCACTTGTCTTATCCTCTTCACCATAGGGATTGCAATAGGTGGCCTTCCAAGCTTGATGGATGGAGGTACACCCCATCCATCCCCTGCATGCCGGTATAAATTGATTTCTACTTTGTCTAATACTAATTGAACACTAATTGATGTACTTGTAGGGAGACTCTAAATTGATTTATGCTTTGTCTAATACTAATTGAACACTAATCGATGTATTTGTAGGAAGACTCTGGATAAATATAGAGAAACCCTCATGGGTTTGGCATGCACTCAAACACAACACAAAACATAAAAACAAAAAATTGTTCTTTCATACATATTAAATTAGAATACAACACAAAACATACATATTAAATTGTTCTTTCATATTTATACATCCTATACAACCAAATTTTCTTATAGAAATTAAAACAAAACCCTCAACCAATATAGAAAAAAATTGATAAAATAAAATTTTCCAAAAATATATAACTTATCACTCGAACATAAACTCAAAACCTACATTTTATTTCATTTTCAAAATAACATTTCAATGATTTTCATGATGGAATTTCATCAACGCTCCCATTTCATTTCAAATTTCAATGCAATTTTTCATTTTATTTTATTACATTTTTTCTAAGTTTCTATTGGACAATAACCATTGATGGGACTTTTTTTTATCATTGAGCACATTGTTTAAAATTCAAAAAATAAAAAAAATACAATACATTATATTCCTTACAAATCCTTATAAATATTTCACTAATGTGACTTATCTGCAATTTCCATAGCTGTTAGCGAACATTTAAATTAATTTGACACCTCCAAACCTCCTTCAATTGGCACGATGCTCATATGAAGGTTTATTGTATGCACGTGGACTTCCACACCTCCTTCAATTGACATGTTTCACACCTCCTTCCTTCAATTGACACGATGCTCACCTGGTTAAATCTTCATTCTCACATCGGATTTTATTAAAATGTGGCTAAACCAGGGTATCCTACCTTAGCTCTTTAGTTGCAGTCTACCTAAGCTCTTCAGTTGTAGTCTGTCGAAGTCTCTACATGTACTGATCGACTTAATAACTTGCTCGTATGTTGTATTTTAATTGACCGTATTTATTTGTTAGTAGCACTGGTACTCACATGCTTATTCAGTTTTCCTTGGGGTTTCTTTCAGATTCACAATGCTCTTGGAAGCCTCACGAGTGAGGGATTTTTGGTTGTTCATGGAGACAATGTCAAGAGAATCTGAGATACAAAAGTCTCCATCGAAAGTAGTAATCATTTATGCCACTGATTTTGTTTATTAATCATTAATTTATTGATATATCTTTTTCAGGAAGGTATTGGTTACCTCTGTTAGTATGATTCATGAGGATTTTCTGCAGTGCTCAAGCTAAGTCTTGTAGCATGTTCGAGTTTATCAAAAATGAAATTCTTTCTAAAATCTGAAGCTAGTGATACCATCTTCGTTGAGATCTGTTACAAGATCAGTTCTCTTCTTTGTGCAGATCCCAAAGTATCAATCCAGTGGATCATGATTTGAAGCTACCCAGACCATTTTCATTGAGATCGGCGATGAAATAACTAACATTCAGAAATCAATGACATTTTCAGGTAGAAACTTCATAATAGATGACATAAGACTTTGATCCTACTTCAAGTTAATTGTAGCCTCATATTTTATGCTAGCATATTTCCTTTATACTTGTTGCAGATATATAAAATACAGATTTTCTAACTATGTCTGCAATAGATTATCTAGATTATCTTTGAATTTTTTTATAGCGACTTCAACTATTTTGACAAACTTTATTCTATGTTTTTTCGTTCTTCAACGTCACTGCACAATCTCTAAGTATGGTACAGTTCTCACCTTAGCTAAGAGGTTACAAGACTAATAAGCATAGTCCTGTTTATTAAATTTGTGCTACTAAGTCAAATCGAATATGGTTACTAAAGCGTTTAATATAATTAATAAGTCTATTTCCTTTGTTCGGATAATTTTTAACCATACATAGTGCACTGCCATCATCTTACCTTGTGAATCATAGTTTACCACTAAGCGTTTTATATTAATCAGTACGACCTCTAATTACTGTTTCATATACTACCGATTACATAAGCAGTATCGATTACACCCTGAACTAGTTTAGCTGTTATTTATTGTACCGATAAGCATGATTAATCTGGTACTAAGCTGCCTCATAATTACAGTAAGGAATAGTACTTATCTCCGGTTTGCTTCCAGACTCAGAAGTGGCTCTGGATTCTATTTATTTTTGGTATGTCATGGGCAATCTTTTCTAATTACTAAGAGATATATTGGCATTCTTCAAATTGATAAACAAAAAACTGAAAAATGCTATCAGTACTGTGTTTAGTTATGGTGAGCAAGAAATAATTGCTTGTATTGAATTCGATGGGTGTGCCACTCGGTAGTTATGGCCACCCACACTATTAAATTATTATATGTTTTCTGTGGAGATCTTTGTTTTTCATATGTTATTTCTGTATGTATTTTCTAAATTTTTATAATGGGTCTTCAGCTTTATAGAATGTACAATCATTCTCTACATTTTGTTTCTGCTAGGTCTGCAATGTAGAGATACTGGTTTTCTTCAACTAGGTTTATGATTTTCTTTGGTATGCCTTATTGCGCTGTGCTATATAGACTGAGTCTTATATTTTAAAATTAAGTTAAATTTTATTATTTATTATTTAGTTTTTTTCTTCCAGTTTTCATATAAAACAACCTTAAAAACAACATCATGGAAATTATTTTTACTTTCCATATACACATAGATTTATAGTGTAGTGTACTGTTTTAAAAATTTCTTAGCTCTATGAAATTCAACTTTATCGAAAATATGAAGAAATTCAACTTCATCCAAAGTATATCGAAAAAGGGGGGTTGTTATAATTAATTAGGTATGGTTATGCTTGGGATGTAGTTGTATCGTTGCCTTTCCACCTCCTATCTTTCCATTTTCTCTAAAGGCCATGGTAAATCCTTGTGAATCTTGACGGATTCTATCTCACATTGTAAAGCAAAAGAAGTTTCTAGAAAGAAATCATAGCGTTTCCTTATGCAAAAAGTATAACACAGCTCACGAAGTCTTGTCCTAAAAACAAGAATAATAAGGGTTTGGATTTCACATATAGTATCTAAAGAAATTGAATAATTTGAATGTCATAAGGGTATTTGTATATGATGTTTTGTTTTTAGTTTAAAGAAAAATAATATAAACTATTAATAAATTTTCATTTTATAAAAAATAAAAAATACAGAATATACATATTAAATTTATGAAATGTTCTTGACAAAGATTAGTTTTTATTTATGACAAGTATGGAGAACTTTTTTAAAACTTCATTTTAATTAGTTCAATGTAGTGCTATTTATTGTTTTAATACTAAAAATTTGGTAATGTTGAGTTACATTATGTATTCACTTTAACCAATATATGATATCCATAGGAAATACAATAACATTTTGGAAAATAGGAAGAAAAAAAAGTACTTCAAGGTTATGCAAAATACGGAATTTGAACAATGTTAATTCATTAACTTTGTACTTATATTTTTGTGAAATAGTGAATAACAAAATGTGAAAAACATAAGTAAGAAGGGATAACCTATTAAATAAATATTATATGTTATCTAGCGAAATCCTAATACTTGATGGGAATTCTACATAAAATAATAATAGAATAAAAAATTTAAACACTTCCAAATCTATTTACAAATAAAATTTATATGTTATATGCCTAATCTATTTAGAAATAAAAAAACTTAATTTAAACACTTCCAAATTTAGATTTTACAAAAAAGAATTATTAGATCCTAACCAAAACCCACCATAAACTGTTCCCCTTTCAAATATTTAAATGTTTTTAATAATATTTAAAACATAAATATTTCTTATGTATACATATTTCGTGACATACAGATGATATATTTATATTTTAAAACCGAGTTATTTAAGTCAACTTGTTATGCTTTGTGGAATATTAGTATATGCAATGAAGTTTATATTTTAATTTGTATTTTTTTTAATTTCTTAATATTAGAAATTTTGTAAAAACATTAAATATATACAATTAAATATATATAGGAATTAATATAAAATTTTCAAGTTACCATCTTATTAAATACTTTTCAACATGTTACATTTATTTATGACATTTTACAACTTTGTTAATTTTTTTGATTGAAGATAAGTTTTAACCTTAATTCTATTGAAAATAAGTACACTTTAATTTTTTAATTTATTGAAGGAGTATTAAAAGATCTTATTATTATTATTTGTGTTTTTATATTAATACAATTTTATTAACTAAATAACATTATTAATATAGATATCGATTAAATAACATTAATTATTTTCATCCCTAAACTTCAAAAACTTCCTCCCAAGCTTTATAAAGTTAATAACTAGCCACAATTAGTGTGCAATTTGCAACATTCAACAAGCATGTGGCACTGTAATTGAAACCATTACACTATTGAGACAAAGTGCAGAAAGAAGAGTTCTTGAGTGTTAGGTGTGCAACAGAGTGCTCTAAATGGAAAAAATTGGGATACGAGAATTAAGTTGTCTAAGTGGGTTTTTGACTAAGTGACCCAAAATCTTAGTACATTATCACGAGGCCACGATCCTAGTACAACATCACGAGGCCATGATGGGTGTTGCATTTTGAGATTTGAGGTAATACAGGACGCAATTACTAAATTTTTAAAAACCTGAGATCTATTTATAGACACACGTATCACAATGCCATATTTGAAACCTATGTAAAATTCAATAGATTCAAAATTAAAGGGTAACAATAAATATTCAAAAATACATTTCTCGCACTTAGTTAAATAAAACATGTAAAACATTAACTAACATCAAGATTATTTTCCATATTAAACTATAGAAACAATTACTTAAAACTTTACATGAAAAAACATTTACTTAAAATTACATATCACAAATTGAAAAAACGATAAATTTGAATTTTTGCATAAAAAACAATTAAAAAATAAAATCACAAATTTCACATAAAAATAACAAACACAATAACCTCATATTTCTTGTGATCAATATCTACCTAAATTCACATATCATAGAAATATGTGCCCAATAACATTATATTATGAACTTAGACAAGCTGTGAATGGAATCAAAGACCTGCCCTGGCTAGTGGAATGATCTGCAACTGAGCTACATGTCTAGTTTATAATGGGTAGCCTTGTTTGAATGTATATATTAATAATTAACACTAGCCCTCAAGGCATACTTGGCTTACGATATGTTAGCCACTAAACCAATTTAGCTATGTTATCATGCTTAAATTTAAATACTAAGACTATGATTCAAACCAAGGATCTGTACCCAGTGAGTGTGAGTGTGCTGCTCTACAACTAGGCATGCCATTTCATGAAGGAAAAACTTGTTTTTTTATGTGCTATGTTATCATGTTTAAATTTAAATACTAAGACACTAGGCATGCCATTCAATGAAGGAAAAAATTGTTTTTTTATGTGGATCTCTATTCCAATATGAATTCCATCAATGTAAAAATAACCATTTGAATTTAAACCTAGCAAAACTTGCAATGTGCTAAGAAAAACAAATATATTTTTTTAAAGTTTTATTGGGTCGCCAATATTGAAGCATCAAATTATTGATAGGAGAACTTGTAAATGATAAATGGTTGATTTTGAATCTTTAAAAGACATGTTTATTCTTACCAATGCAAAATTTTCATAATGCCTAAAAACATGCACCCATAAATTTTTGACACATTTGAAAATGCTAAAATCGAAACATGCTTTGGAATGTACTTGATTTGGAAGTAAGTACTATATAAGTTTATATTGAAATTTTTTACCTTTATTCAATCTGGATAAATATGGAACTTTATATCATATTGGGGTATACTATATATCTTCAATAATCACTAAATCCCTTTTGAATGCATTTGCATTGGAATGGAATTGTTGTTTGATTGATGGTATGGAGTTATAATTTCAATATTATTGGTTTTCATTGATAAGAACATGGGATTAAATCAAATGTTTTTGCCCTTGACAAGCTGTAGTGGCAGTGTTAAAAGATAACATGAATATCCATAGTTATTCAAACAATTGCTTGCATCAGATGCTTCCCATTTCTTAGAATGAACCATTCAGGGATAAATCCCAAATTATAATACATTGTCTGCATCATTGGTGAGTTCGAGGTTTCATTTGAAAACTATATAGAAATTCTTACACTATATTCTTAAGCCGCCCTTTAGGAATTTATAACCTCTACTTGCTATGTGTTGGCATTCTTCTTTGCTTAACAATTATGATCCATTGCATGAATCTTCCATTTACAGCAATAAGTAATTTTTCCTTCTTAGGATCTAGTGGTTCCATTGTAAGATTTTATTGAGAATCTCTACTGTGCGAGTCGTATAAGTCCAAAAAGTGTATGGAAATGAAGAAAAGAACAAGATAATATGCACAAATTCTCGTGGTTAATAAAAGCTAGGGAGCGCATGATGAGAATTGAGACTTGTGCATAGTTGATATTAGTGTTGAAAATATTGGATAGGCTAGGAATTGAACTCATGACCTATGGGTTGGATTTATCACTAAGTCACATACCCTTTTTATGAGGGAATATTAGTTTGGAATGTGGTATGATATGCCAACACTAAATTTATAAGTTTTTTTCAGTGATTTGGAGCTCACCAATGTCTTCTTTTATTGTTAAAAATCAAAGCATGATAAGCAAACTCTCTACTTAAGAAATTAAATTTAAATCCTAGATGGCTTAAATCTAATTTGTGTTTTTTTAAATAGATTCAAACTACCATCAACTTTGTAACAACTTGCAATGTTGCTTCCCTCGTTAGGGGCACATCTAAGCGTTTTCTCTTTCATTCAAGTGTTTTCATATAAAAAAAATTCTTTGGTCATAGACCTTCAAGAATTTATACTTCTCTCTACACAATTGTCGTTATCATCCCTACTTTTGTATATTGTTGTATTACAAAATAATATTAATTTTGCAATAATATTAATTTTGTAATATTAATATTACAAAATAATATTAATATCTATTTGTGCATTAATTATATTATTATTGTTTTTAAGCTATAAGGCAGCTATTTACTTTTTCAATTTTTTTGTGTTTAGGTCTGAAAACAATAATGTTTACATAAATTTAAAGTAGAATCAAATATATATATATTTATAAAACAAATATATTTATTAAAATTTTATAAAGATTATATATCATTATTTCTTATAAAGCTATAAATCATTATTTTTCATAAAACTATAAAGTCCTTCTGATTCCAATTCCCAATGGATGTAGTTATTGCAAAAAAACAATATTACAACCCTTATATATGTATATATGTAGTGCAAAAAAGCAATGTAATTACCATAATTATATTTAAATGTGTTTAAATATATATATAATAGAGTTCTTGGATTCTTTATTATTTTAGTGGTGTTCCAATGAAGGATCTCAAGAAATAACTTGAAATCTATTAGTTTCTCGGTCAACCGATTGAAGTAGGTTTCTTCATTGAGATGGCCTCATGGATCAATCTCAATCTTTGGTTTGAAGCACTCGCTAAACGATCCTTATGCTTTTGTTATGCTTTGGTTTGAATCTGGCTCAACTCTCCCTTGGTTCTTCACGTAAAGTTCTTTGTACTTCACATAATGTCCAACGTTATAACCGCTTTCCACGTGTTGAGATCTTTCCAAAATAAAATAGAATATATAATTACTTGCTAAGTGTTTCAAGATGCGTCATGCAAGTTGAAGAATATATGGAAGAACATAATCTGACATGACATCGATCACAAAATCAACTACTCTCTGACATTGACAGTCACTTTTAAAAGATAATAGCTCACTCCGAACAGGAACACAAAACATAAACAAAAATTGTGTGATGGGCAAACATAAATCCAAAAATCCAAATTCCAACCCTGGGTCCCCGTCCAACGATCCAGTAGATTCTTCTTACAATGGGTGTCGGCGTGTGAACTTCTCCATCAAGCGAATCCTATCAGTGTCAATATTAGTTATCCATCGTTTTCAAAATGATTGTGCTGTCAGATTCGTCCAAGTCCCCACATCGCTCCAACCCCTAGTCGATCCCAAATTATTTAATGCTTCGTTTTCAACTGATCTTCTTGATCACCATAATAATCTTCTTGATCGCCATAATTGGACACCTATGCAATGAAATTGATTGATATAAAGTTTTCAAATGTATACTTGCAATGAAATTGAACACCTATGCAAGTTTTCAAATGTATAGGAGTTGGAAGCAGGGTTGGAATTTCATTTCGTCTCTGCCCTTCAAACTAATTTTTTTTGACGTTTTGAACTTTTATTTTACCTGTCACACAACGTTATGGTGAAAAAATAACCCTTCAACAATCAAGTTTTATAAAAAAAGATTTTTAATTAACAATGTTTTTATTGAAGAGTTTAATTTCCAATTAAAAGAGATAATATGATTTTCTTATTAAAGAGTTTAATTTTCAATTAAAGATAACAATAAACTCATTTAGGTTGTTTTTCGTTGATCACGTACTCTAAAAATTGAGATCCTCCCATGCCGCATGGAACAAGACAACCTACACATATGAAGTAAGTTGCCTGTGTATTATTAACGATACATTATGATAAAAATTTGACATAATAATTTGAATATATAAAAAAAAATCATAGCTTATGATAAAAACTTTTGAGCATACTTATTTGTGGTATTACTGGATCGTGATAATAAAAAAATGATTAGTACATTTGATATCTTGGCCAAAATATAAAGCCGATCGTGATAATAAACAAATGATTAGTACATTTGATATCTTGGCCAAAATATAAAGCCAATGAAACGTAGGTCATACATATGCCATGAAATTTTGTTGTGCAAATTGACAACCATAGGTCACAATTTTATTATCAATGTGTTTTTGTGGGTGAGGGCCAAAATAAGGACCAAGCCAATTTCTACATTCTTTTTTGAGCCATTCACTTTCCCTTTCCAATAAGTGGATAGGAAGAGACCACTTCAACTTTAAACTATTTTAGAAGCATTTTGCCAATGAGTAATAGTAATTTTTTCAATCAATTACTAAAACTATAAGAATAATAAAATGTTACTATGTTTTAACATAATCAAATAAATCATTTTAAAAAACTTGGAAATATCGGAGGTGTACAAAGTGGGATTGGGAGCCTCCCACAAAACCATATTTCCATACTAAGTTTCCCATATAGATTGTAAACATTGTCGAATGAAAAATGTTAACCAAACTTAATATCAAAATAACATAAACAAATTCCTAGACCACTTATCTGGCTTTAGACATATCATAAGAAACTCACCAATAAAATTAAAGACAATTTAAAAAAATAATATCACTCACACTCACACCCACACTCAAGACTAAATCTTCCATAATGAATTAATTAACATATATAATCTTTAAATTAATATATAAAAATACAGGTGCATGTAAACTATTTCTTTATTTATTCATTTTAATTTTGTGATAAAGATATTGTAAAATAAATAAAATTTATAAATTTAGAATTAAATACAATTAAAAATATTTAATTTATCAATTTTTTTATTTTTCAAAAATATAATTTAATAAATATTATATTTAAAACATTATAAAAATTTCCCAAACATATTAAAATTAATATAGAGTCAAAAATATTCTCACCAAAAACTATTACAATATGTCAATGATTTAACCATATAAACCGACCCACCCGGAGTATGAAAAATATGGAATTGCAAAGGTTACCAATTAATAATTTAAACTATGTTTAACGCTAAGTTCCATAAAATCAAATTAAATAGAATGTCAAAACAGGGTGAGTTAATATCCATTTCACTCAATTGCCCAATCACAATTTTTCTTCATCTTATTATTACAATTAATTTACTCAATTTTAAATTAAAAAAATCTTTGAAATCAATTTAAAATCGAAAGAATCTTAAAATGGCATATTGTGTCTTCATGCATTACTATTGTACCATAATATCCAAGGTCGAAGCCTATCCCGGCCCCTAACATACAAAATAAATTAAAATTAATAACGTTTTCAAAATTTGATTAACCGTGAAAAATACGTGTTAGTTTAGTAATTACCCGTTCAAATTCTAACCCTGGTTGGAAGGAATCATACCTTTCCTACTCCGCTGTGTTCGAGTTCTATCAATGGGTCCCCGTCCAACGATCCAGGAGATTCTTCTTACAATGAGTGTCGACGTGTCCTATCAGTATCAATATTAGTTATCCATCGTTTTCAAAACGATTGTGCTGTCAGATTCGTCCAAGTCCTCACATCGCTCCAATCCCTAGTCGAATCGTCTATCCAAATTATCCAATGCTTCGTTTTCTGCTGATCTTCTTGATCGCCATAATGCTCAGAATGTAGTTGGCGAGTTCGAGGGAGCGTTGCCCCTGGCCAGGAATCATACGCCTGGGTGGACGAACTCAGATCTCTCGATCAATCTCGACCCCTGTGGGACAAAAAGATAAGCATTCCAAGTAGATCCAGCAGATCCAGGAGACGTGTCAGTCAGGTTAGTCCATTTGATATGAATCTGGGCCTTTATCTCGGGGAAATTCAATAGTGAAAGGGAAAGCGAGCTTTATTCGGATAGAGCAAGCCTTTTTATTCTCAGGCTTCGGCTCTTCTTCCTTATTATTATAGATATCCTTTATGACAGTGGAGCTCATGTTGCTTTTCCAGGGGCGGCAGCAGCAAGATCAAAGGCAGGCAGCAAGGGAGATAAGGTCAAGAAAAGATATAAAGAGGTAAATAGATCTAAGGCAAGCAATAATCAGACGAGCAAGCGAGAACAATCCCCGGTTCTTATCCCAGCCCGCTTATTATCCCAGCTTCGTTTTATTTAGCTTAACGGGAAAATATATTTTCTGCAAATAATTTTTGTATTTGCCTTGTTCATTCTAGTAGAAATTCACTGGGATCTCTTCTCCCAGTGAATTTCTGACTGGGATATATTTATGTTTCTGTATTTGCTTTGCAGAAGAAGGATGATCAGGGAGCGTTGCCCCTGGCCAGGAATCATACGCCTGGGTGACGAATATATCTGGCCCTCAGATCTCTCGATCAATCTCGACCCCTGTGGGACAAAAAGATAAGCATCATGTAATGAAAATATATTTTCTGCAAATAATTTTTGTATTTGCCTTGTTCATTCTAGTAGAAATTCACTGGGATCTCTTCTCCTAGGAAATTGTAAATGCTCTATTGAATATCAATCCCCAATATCAAAAACAGAATATAATAAACTATTGGTCTCGAGAAGGTAGGGCAGTGCTGGGGTAGGTTCGATAGCAAGGAGGTGCTTCGGCAGGGTAGATCACTTGTAGGGATACTCTAGTTTGGCAAGGCAGATAGCTCTTATTGGGTGATCAGGAAAGGTTCATAAATATTTGACTCATTGACCTGTTGTGTACCTCACCATGACATATTTGTTAGGCATTGGACTCTCTCTACATGAGCTATTTTGTTTATATGCTCGTGATTTAAAAGACATGAGCTATTTTGTTTATATGCTCGTGATTTAAAAGACCACAATTAGGTTACATTTACCATTTTGAGGATGGCAAATTTGATGGACAGTTTGAGTGGCATCAACTAATCCATTAAGATATATTTTCATAATATAACAGAATATAATAAACTATTGAATATCAGTGCATAACATAAAAAATACAGGTAATAATCCACCCGCTGTAAGTTACATAGACCAGATCAATATATGCTAGTTTTTTCTCTTACAAGATGCTTCATATTATCACCACTAGTGCCTCTTCCACCAGTAACCTTGAAACTTGGTGGAGATGTGAGATGAAACAGGCCCTCTCCAGCCTGGCCCATTCACATTATATAAATTTCACTATCACAAAAAAACTAAGGCTGATGATCAGGTGAGCCTGATTCTCTTTGTGGGAAGGCAGTTCTCTGATTAGTTCCTCTGCTAGGATGATTGTTATGGATAGGAGAAGGGCGAGATGGAGGAACCTGACCTTTGGGGAGCATCTGAAACACGTTCATAACATCACGGGAGTACCTTCTGCTGTGCAATATGACATTCTAGACATGATGGATATCTTGAACCCTATTGTTTCCAGACCCATTTTGCTGTTCTTGTCTTACCATGAGATTCTGGACATGATGGATATCTTGAACCCTGTTGTTTCCAGACCCAATTTGCTGATCTTGTCTTACTGAGGATCTTGAAGATACAAGATCAACATTAGAGACAAGAGACCTTCGACCCTCTGCAATCACCATGGCTGGGAGAACCAAAATGAAAATCATCTCCAACCATAGAACATTGTAACAATGGAGCACCATTGCCATAAATATCAGTCCAGTGCAATTATATGAAAAACTGGCTTCTGCAATTGCTTTTTCGTTCTATAAATTCCTTCCTACTGAGAAGAATTCTACAGAAGTGAAGATATGAGACGTAGTAGACAAGCATATTGATTTGAACCAATGCAATGAGCGCGTCTGATATAGATACATATATATAATCATTATACTCCCAATAAAGACCAGTACAGTTCATTGTGTATTTTCAGGACAAGTGTGGGTTGGTTGGTTCCCAGAAAAACATGTTTTCTTATAACCTGTAATCTATTTCGATGATACCCTAAGAATCATAATCACAGGCTCAAAACCTAAAATAGTTTTTGTATTTGCCTTGTTCATTCTAGTAGAAATTCATTGGGAATTCCATTTTCAACATAGGTGACTAATTCATCCCACAGGTATCCAAAGTACTTAGTATGAATTCATTTATCATGTAAATATAAACTACTCAGGTCCAAGAAGACAAAGATTTGTTTCCTATCTTGTGCTATGTGGTACTATTAGTTTAATGCTTATTGTATTATGATGGAAACAAAGACTGAATATTATCAATTTTGTGAGTATGGGAAGGTGACAAAGATGTACATTATGTCCTAGGATTTGAGTGTTCCAAAAGTGGAGAAATTGATCATGGTAGCTTGACTTTAGGAACTTGAGAAATTAAGATCTTTATTGTTGTTCTTTACCTAAAAATTGCCCAAACTTACTTATTGTTGCTGGTTGAGGCTAAATCAAGGATGCCACTACAAGGAAGATTCCCACATTATACCTAGGACCGATCTTACTGCTGTTTGGAGGGTTGAGACATTGTTAAAACATACCCAGAACTATCAGAATGCCCAAAAACGCTAGGAAACAACCTAGCATGGAGTGCTGCTACAAGAATTAAGCTGCTTGCTTTAGGGAGGAGTATCTGTAAGTCTCTAAGGACTTCGAAGCCTTGCATTTTTACTTTTCTTGTGTTGAGGGTGAAGTCTAGTAGAGGGGCAATCACTACCAGGCGGAGTAGTGCAATGCTACTATCTAGTATTAAATGTTTAGCTGTTGACACCTATAAGCCCTATGGTTTGGTCCCTAAGTCCAAACATGTATGCTATCCATGTATATCTGGACCTGTTAAGTCTAACCATCCTGATTTGTGTTCCTTTATGTGGTTATGGTAACGTGATAAGTACTTGGATAACTCATAAAAGCTCTTGGAGACAATTCACTCTATGATGATTATGTCTACTGACATTGTGAGTGCCCGGCTACAGAGTTGATACTGTGAATAGAGAATAGGATTATGTCATATATTTAGGCATTGAGTTTTACAAAGTGATTGACAATTGTTTAAAGCATTCAAGCTTTTGAAAGTCCACATCCACTCTTTCTTGATTTCATTTTACTGAACTTGACAGGATTACAATGAAATTTCATTAGCGTATCGGCCCTCTCATGAGGATGCCACATATGACTTCAAATATGGTGTTCGCTTAGTGCAGGTATACATCAGCATGCCTTTATGCTGAGTCATGCCTCTCTTAAGGTTTTGTTGATTTTAAACATACAACTTAAGTGATTTATATGTTATGATTGCGTTTCTATAAAATGTAGGGAGGTGGCAGATCTTCAGCACACGAAACTATTGGAAGAGTAGCTGCTGGGGCTGTAGCAAAGAAGATGCTTCAGCTGAAAGCTGGGACTGAGGTACGGTCATACTATCTTAGATATTGTAATTTTCAGAAATATATTGAGGCTTATATACTTTTTCTTCCCTCACGATGAACTCGACATTTTTAAATACTGGAAACAGTATTCCACTGATACCATAAAGATCAATTCATTATCTTTAAATTTACAAAAAAAATATTGTACAGAGTAACTCATTTAAGTTGCAGAAAATTCCAATTATTGCAAGTAGTGTTGTGCTTGCTATGTCAGACTGTTTTCTCTGTTGGTATTTATGCAAAAATGGCGATAGATAATTATTAAAGGATTCATGATAGGCATGTGGTAAACAATATCACATTGAGTCTTGAGATGTGTAGTGATTGTTAGGAGGTAAGAATTTTCTTTCTGTAGTTATTCATAGGATATGACCAGAAAAAATGTTTTAAGAATGGAAACATAAGATCTGAACTCATGAATTTTACCATGCTCAATTTTATGTATGGGGCCTAGGGAATACCAAATATCAAGGTGGCTTTAGTTGATACATTAATTAGAAAACTTAAGAAATCTAAGTGCTCTAAACCCATCAACATGTAGCCATCCTCTAGTCATGACTCACACCAACAAAATGAATCAATGGAATAACAGTGGAAAATGTGAAAACTAATGATGATCTATGTTATCAACATGTCCAATCTGATAGTTTGCATGTTTATTAAAATTGTCCATGGTGGCATCTAAATCGAGGGACAACTCTTTATCCAAGGGTAGCAGACATGCTGGACACATGTTACCTGTCACTTATGCCCTAATCAACATCCTTGAGTTCTTCAAGAAACCTGATTTGAGATAGAGTTTGTTCCAGGCTCCAACATCGATGGTTCCCTATTTCTTGTTTTAAATGTTTTATGGGTTGTTGAGGTTGCTGCATCAGGGCCCCGTGGTTAATGATATCAAGCCAGTGTGAGTGGTGTTGTAGTTTCCGCCTCAAATGCAGGGGAAATTATATTGAGGAGATAGCTAAGAGGCCAGGCATTTCTGTTTGGTTTCTATATCTCACATGTAGGCGCGCTATGTAATATCATTTACAATTAATCGAGAATCTGAGCTCGATTTTCAAGTTAATGATAATCGGAATGTTAATGCATTTCTTGAATTTTATTGCATGCATTTTTCAGTTGTCCTGTTTTCACAAGCTGAAGGGGTGTATCTATCATTGGCATAGTATTCATTAGAATGCCTCTTCTTTCAGAGTTGTTTTTGACCAGTTTGGAATTGATCAAATTCTAATTTCATTAGTCCTTGTTCTCAAAATCATGATCTTTTTTCCTTAAGAATTTCTGGGATTGGCAATGGTATGCTATGCAATATTTTAAAACTCGGACTTGGATTTGGAATCAGCCAAGGGTCAATTTGGACTGGTTTGAATATTATGACTTGGTTTACTAAAAAATACATCAGATATTAAAATTTTAACGAAGAAAATATTTTAAAGATTTCCAAACATGATTCCAAACCATTAGAGACAAAACATGCAGAGTCTGGTAATGTCTATACCATGTAAGGGTGAGTATATCAAAATGACACCGAGTTCAATACATTTCTGAAAAAAATACAAAATCAACAAGGTCCTAAATGGCCTCTAGAGTCCAAATAACAACATTCTAGAAGCTATTGGCCTACTACATATCAATGATCACTAATCAACATGATCAAACTCATTACCACTGCTGGAAATGGGATCCATGGCATTAGCTACAGGACCATCCTCTGGCTCGGAGTCCTCGGTCTTGTCGGACTGCTCAGGCACTTCTGTGACTGTAGTAGTAGTATCATCTGCTTTTACGGTTAAGGGTCTTAGAAATCAGGTTTTAGGTTTAAAAAATAATTTTTCCTCATGCCACAGCTTGATTTAGCACTTGGGTCGAGTAGTCCCAATCCACTAGTGCTATTAAGGAACAACTTTGAAAGAATGCACCACTGTCACCTCATTGCAAGCTTCCCTCTCTTTTGACTAGCTCTCAAGGACCAAGGTTCAGGGGGGCTTTCTTAGGGTTGATTAGGAGAGCGAAGGGGAGTGAAATGCAACTTAGATGTGTATGATAAGACAAAGTTACAATTCCCCAAATAGTGCTTGAACATATAAAAAATAAAAATGCCAAATACAACGAACACTTGACTGTAAATACTTAAGTTATCATTTGAACAAAAATAAAGCCATGGATATTTCGATCATCAACTCTAGAAACTTAAAAGATACTTGCAGAAATATAACTCACAATAGATCAATGTCACATATGTTTAAACAGTGGGTTCTGTTATCACACAAACTCTAGTTGCTAATGATGAATGTCCCAACAGGGATGTTAGAGGGGGATCAACTAGAATGGTGTAACCTGCAGTAGCCAGGTCCTCCGTTCAGGGAACGGAAGTCACACTGGACAAGGCCACTGTCACTTCAGACAAGGCAAGTAGCCAAGTCAGGGGGGAGACCCCACTCAACCAGTGATGGTTGAGACTCAACAATCAGACACCCAAACCCAAAAGATCAAGCAAAGCAGGACACAAGGTGAATGCCTAAGTGTGAGATTTCCTGCAGCCTAGTGAAATCAAGACTCTGAATTGGGAAAATAGACTATGTGAAGTGATATCAGATCTGATTATGAGTGTCTAATGATGAATAAATTGAAGATTAGAAGGCTGGAAAATAAATCAGAAAACAAAAATTGACTAGAAGACTGAGCAAAAACTCTGCCAATGAGAAATGAAGCTGACTAAGACTACTCAAACATGGCAACAGGAGATTAGGTGATTAAGACACATCTTCTAGCAATTCTACGTTGAATAATAGCTGATTTAGAACAAAAAAAAAACAGAGCAGCAAGAAGTGAAGTGAAACTGCCCAAGGGAATGAGTTAAGTAGTGGATAAAAGGACCTAGGGCAGTGAATAATTGGCGTTAATAATCACTTCCAGCCAACGATACTTGATATCATTAGGTAAAATGACGTTCTAAAACTGAATCTCAAGTACCCAGAACCCAAAAATTTACCCAACAGCGTGGATGGCTGAAATGCC
>BSBM01003473.1:0-26943 GCA_027924585.1 Larix kaempferi
AACGGATTATTTAAAGAAAGAAACAGAATGTGAATTATTAAAGAAACAAATTATTCAAAGAAAGAAACTTGCATAGATTGAAATACATGAATGTTGAAATAGTAGTATCAAACAAATAATTGCTATGTTGCTTTATCACTTTAATAATGTATATCGAACATTTTAATATTATGTCATATTTTCATGTTAAATAAAATAGATTGAATGAGTTAAGTGTAATTGCCATGTAATACCATTATGACATTCCAATCATAATATTGCAGGTTTTGTTTGAGCTCGATAATGCCATTGGGACAATGTTGAAGTAAAGAATAAATACACTCAAAGAATAAATACACTCAAACTGAATAACTTTAAAATATATTTAAAAAAAATATTATGTATAAAATAGTAAAATAATTTTAAAGAAACAGATTATTCAATTTCTACATTATTGAAATTGAAAATTGAAGGTACAAATAATGAAAAACCAAGTACAAGAAAGAAACTTGCATACATTAAAATACATGAATGTTGAAATAGTAGTATGAAACAAATAATTGGCTTGTATAGAATTATCACTTTAGTAATGTATATCGAACATTTTAATATTATGTCATATTTTCATGTTAAATAAAATATATTGAAAGAGTTGAGTGTAATGTCATGTAATACTATTATGACATTCAAATCATAATATTGCCTGGTGTATTAAAATACATGTATGGTGAAATAATAGTATCAAATAATTGCTATGTTGCTTGATCAGTCTAGTAATGTATATGGAGCACTTTAATATTATGTCATATTGGCATGTTAAATAAAATAGATTGAATAAGGTGAGCGTAATGTCACACAGTACCATTATAACATTCCAATCATAATATTGCAGGTTTTGTTTGAGCTCGATAGTGTCATTGGGACAATTTTAAAGTAATGAATGAATACAGTAAAACCAATATGTATGAAATAGTAAAAATATTTGAAAGAAATAGGAAATTTTTTTTTCCCCGAAAAAAAGCGTAATTTCATTTCATCCATGGAGTACGAAATTACATTGATCAGCTCACTCGTCTAGAGTGGAGTGTAATGCTGCAGTAACTATCACCCTGTATTGTGCCCAAAAAAACTACGATGTTCTCACTGTGTGAGTAATAACATCTTTTACAAAACGTAAAGTATATACTTCATCGATGTCATTTAAAACTGGAAATGCTGTTTACATAATGTTCTATCTCTATATACAAAACTGCAAGAGCAAAAACATTTAGTTCTGCCTTCATAACATTATAACACCTGTGACAAAATCCTGTGCCATGGACCCAATGTCTCGATCAATCAATAAATGGTCTGTGGTAGAAGACATGCTAAAAGAAATAGAATATTTATTTTCTTCATTAAGGTACATATAATGAAAAAGTAAGTAGATGAAAGAATGTGAATGACAACATTGATTACAAGACATGTATATTCAAATAATAGTATAAAAGGCTTTCCATATTGCTTTATCACTTTATTAATGTATATGGAGCACTTTAATGTAATGTCATGTAATACCATTATGATATTCCAATCATAATATTGCAGGTTTTGTTTCAGCTCGATAGCGCCATTGGGAGAATTTTGAAGTAAAGAATGAATACAGGTAAACCATCCAACTTTTGATTGTATGTTACAATATAAGTTATTTAAAATATATTTAAAAAATATTATGTATAAAATAGTAAAATAATTTTAAAGAAACAGATTATTTAATTCCTGCATTATTGAAATTGAAAATTTAAGGTACATATAATGAAACAAATGATTGGCTTTTATAGTATGAAACAAATGATTGGCTTATATATATTTATCACTTTAGTAATGTATATCGAACAGTTTTATATTATGTCATATTTTCATGTTAAATAAAATAGATTGAATGAGTTGAGTGTAATGTCATGTAATACCGTTATTACATTTCAATCATAATAATGTCGATTTTGTTTGAGTTCGATAGTGTCATTGGGAATATTGTAATGTAAAGAATGAATACAATCAAACCAATTTTCTTTTCAGTGTATTTTATAATATGCCTTATTTAAAATATATTTAAAAATGTATTATGTATAAATTAGTAAAATTATTTTAAAGAAATAGAATATTTATTTTCTGCATTATTGAAATTGAAAATTTTAAGGTACATATAATGAATGGTGAAATAGTAGTATGAAATAGTTGCTAATGTATATGGAGAACTTAAATATTATTGTCATGTAATACTGCTTGATTGTGTCATAGGGGCAATTTTAAAGTAAAGAATGAATGCAGTAAAACCAATTTACTTTTGATTTTATTTTATAATATAACTTATTTAAAATATATTAAAAAATGTATCTTGCATAAATTAGTAAAAATTTTTATTTTTTTATTTTTTTATTTTTTTTTTTTTCAGTGTTATTGAAATTGAATATTTTTAAATTAAAGATAAAATGCAAAATTTAATATTGCATTGAGTTTAACATCACCATATTTCAAGTATAACAAATCTGTACTGAGGCAATCCCACATCAACCAACACATAACTATTACAAACTCTATTAAAAAATTCGTTATTTGGAATTATAAAACATGTCTAAGAAGAGAAGTTAAAAATTTGAAATTAAAATTCATACTTTGAAACAAGTTAACATCCTTATTTCAAATATAAAAGCATCACTGTCAAAATTAATATACACGAAAACTCTGAGACATATTTAATTGCAACATCCATGACATATACAAAACCAATTAACATCAACCCCATGGTGTCGACAAATATGTTCAATTTGGAAAAGTGATGCCCTGAGCGTAGAAAAGAAATGAAGTGTATAATTGAAAAGGTGACATCTAGATGCAATCACGTCTGCGACAGAATTATGTAAATATTGAATAAATTCCATGTGTTTCCTTATCTCATCAGAAGCCCAACGAAATTTAGACGAAGATCCATTTTCAATGACTCTGCATGAAGAAACCAATGTAGTATGAAAATATTATTCATTAATTGTACTTTTTATAATGAACTGAAAATGGATAAAGCAATCATTAACGATAATAGAAGAAATAAATGTAAACATACCTGTATCTTCTAAATCTTTCACGATAATCAAAATCACAACCTGATCTATGACAAATGCAACACCAGTTAACATCAATGCTAATAGAACGGCCCCTTTGTCGTTGCATCCATTCTCTACGAATCTTTCGAACTGCCTCTCTTTGACAAAGATGTAGGAAATTTTCAAGTATTTCCTTCATCTTTGATAAGAAGAGAAGGAGATCATCAAATAGATGGCATTCAAATCCATTTTTCCTACTGATCTTGTTTTTAAAGTACATGATGAAGCTTTGCTGCTGCTTTATTTCATCTAAAGTAGAGGAAAATTTCGAAACATATGCATTTTACATAACTGTACAGGTAAACATATTTTTTTGGGTTATAGTATATTTAACAAAGTAAAAAATTTCTACAAACAAGCATTCAACATGTTTAATATGAATGAATCATCCAAGTTTCATAACCTACAAATAAGCAACTACAACAATACTGATATGTAAACATTCAACATGTTTAATATGAATGAATTATTCAAGTTTCATAACTTACAAACAAGCAAATACAACAATACAGATATGTAAATATAATTTTAGAGTAAATATAATTTTAGAGGATCTGGCATCAATAATGTGCAAAATGAAGATATGTAAAAAAACATTGAATATGAAATAAGATGTACATTTCATTAAAGTAACAGTTAGGCAAAAACAGAGGAAACAAAGGTATTACAAAAGATATGAAAAGTTAAAAATAGGAATAGCAGCTTGAAACAATGAATGAAAATTTATTTAAAGGATGTCACAATGACAATGAGTTCAAGCGCTACTCTTCTTTCTTCCTTATCGTTACAAATGCACCATTTTTCATCTTCAAATAACGCTCAAAAGAGAAGGCGGTGATATGCGCAAGCCATCTATTGATCTAACTCTTGATATGGCTGTGAAGGTCAGGCCTTGCCTCTCTGTGCTCCCAATATCAATTGTGGCTCGTTCTAAAGTCAAACCCTGTGATTTGTGAATAGTAAGGGCCCATGCCATCTTCAGTGGAATTTGCTTACGATTTCCTCTAATAACAGGTGTTATTGGTACAACTTTTGGATTATTTATATCAAATGGAGCACCAATGTACTTATCGAAAAGAACAGTAGTGTACATTGGAAGGAGAGGAGGTTTTGTGCCAGGCATATAGAAAATGTTTTGAATGCAACCTAATGCACCATTCACTAATCCAGCTTCAATCCACAAGTTACATGTCAACATGACACGCTGACCTGGGCATAAGAGGACTTCACGGTCTAATTGGTCATCGTCGGCAACATCAATTTCCTTGCGCCTTGTATGCTCAGCAACACATCGTGCAATTGGAGAATTTAAAGATTTCAACATGATCCTATTATGTAGGGTGACCAAATTATTTGTTGCAAACAAATGAATTTCTGAATCAAATAAACTCCTTTCTGTTGGATCTAACTTGGAATCAACCTGCGACATAAGAAGATCCCAATCATCAAGAAGCGGTTCTGCATTTCTTATGTTAGTTAACAGTCTACGAAAAGATGTTTGTCTAGGATCATCACCTTTCTGTCGAAATACTGTATCCAAAGTGACAACAATATTGAATCTTTTCCACAAAACTTTCCCCACTGTATTACCTGCATACAAAGGCTTATCTTTGACAGGAGGCAATTGACAAATGTCACCAACAAGAATGTTTGATCTGCCACCAAAAGGAATAGATTTATTCTCAGGAAATGCTTCTCGCAATCGAGAATCTATCTGCATGATAAACCTTGATCCTATGAAGCTCATTTCATCAATCAAAATGTAACGAATATCCCTCATTTCTTCTTGAAATATTGCTAGAGATTGGCCTTGCAGTGCTTTCATATCTTTGATAGGGATTTTTAAAGCTGAGTGTATTGTCTTTGCATGAATATTAAAAGCAGCTACTCCTGTTGGGGCAAGCAAAAGCAATGGACTTTTTCCAGTAGATGTCGAAGCAGAAAGAGCATGAGAAATACAATGAATAAGGTAAGACTTTCCAGTGCCAGCAGTTCCTTGAATAATCATTTGGAGAGGTTCACAATTTCCATATTCAACTGAATGCCATAAAATTATGTCAAAAGCAAGTCTTTGTTTTGCTGAGAGGGAAGAGGGAGAGGAAAATGTATTATCATAACGGTCACCAACAATACCCCTTGATTGAGCATTCCTTATAAATTCCACGACCTCTTCTGCAATAGGATTTGAAGTTGTTATTTCCTCCCAATTAAAAGACAAATCAAAGTCCCTTCTGCCAAGAGTTTGAAGGTCAGAAGCCTCGACATTGTTTGGAGGAACCACTCGAGATAAAATCTGCCATTCTTCAAATTCATCATCATCATTGACTGCTTGCCCATGGGAATCCTCTTCTTATTCTTCAACATGATCAGATGGAAAAGGGTGCCGATTAACATGCCATGCTCGATATCGAAAATTCCTCCAATTTTCAATGACCATTTCAGTTGAAGCACCTATATCTGTGGAGATGTTGCGGAACGGCTTATACAAAAAGCAACTCAGTGAAGCAGAAGGTTTCAAACTCATCTGAATCCTCACTAGGAGTGGAGTAAAATCTTGGCCAAACTCGAACAATGGCATGCACATCCCTAGGTTTCCACTGATCATTCTTACGTTGGGCATCAAAGGACCAAGATCTTGCTGTTTCTATCATCGAAAAATGTTCAAGAAAATTTGGTCGTTGTTGATATATATGAACAAATGTGTTCTGAGATGAACACTGAAGACCATTTGTAGAAATTTTCTGGAATACCTTCTTACCAACATGTAGGGAAAAAAACTTTCGACTACAAATCAGAAGAGGTAGCTTTAGCAACATATGGCATGTTTCTTGAGCTCCAATGTCACGCTCAACAATCGTCTCAGCAAGGAATCTTCTATATACACACAAAACTGGATCTTCAGAGACAGATGAATCTGTAATTCTTGTCAACATGTCTTGATAACTTTCAGATCTCTTTTCTGACTTCGAAGCATATTTACCAATATAGTTCATTACAGCATGAGTATAAAGCACAGGTTGACAATCAACATTAGCACGCCACACTGCAAGAAGATCAACATTATGAACATTAGCCCTATCATCATTACGTGCAGGCTCATATTTTTTTCGACCTTTCTCATCTATGAATAATCTAGATTCATTGCGAACCTCCCATGGGGCATTGTAGCGACAGGTGAGTATAGACCCCTTTTTTCTCAAACAAGAATCTAAACTGCACTTTGTATGTCGTTGGACACGATTCAATAAGTGTTCGTAATCATCTGAAGGATTGGAGGAGAAAATTTGTCTCGTGTTCAACAAGCAAGGATCATCATTTATGCTTCGAGGAACGAATATGTTCCTTTGGTGAGCATCACGTGGATTCCATGCAGTTACATATCTATCGAAGAAAATCTTTGCATCATCCACAACAGACGGGTTCGACCAATCTAACAAATCCATGTTAGGTGCCCCTTCTAGCCATAGGAAACCATGCACATGCGCCGAGCCTCTATGTTGCCATTCATACCTAAACAAAGAAAATATAAAGTAAATATATTTGAAATGGTGCATTTAATTTCAAGGCGATCTATATAAGATAAAAGTAACAAAACAGACCTGTACCAGAAATCTTTTGCTCCAATATGTTTTTGGATGACTTCTTCGCGAAAGATAGTAAACCTTTGGTGCATAAACATTGCCACAATATGGGGGTATTGGATAACATTTTGAATTCTTCTATGGTGTTCATTTAAGGAAGCCGAGTGTGTGTTTCTTGGCATCAAATTATGTAAGTCATGCCACTTTGTGTCAGCCGCACTCAAAGTAAAAAATAATGTTGGACAACCCAACTGAGTGATCATATCAGTGAGTTCAGAACGACACTTTGTCCAATACGACCTTGTACCTCTGAGGGTAGAACCAAAACGCATGAGATGCTCAGCCAACTTATTGTTTGGCAAATCATTTAGTTTTTGACGCAAGTCATGAATTGTTATAGGTGCATTGTCATCTATATTCTTATGTACAAATACTGCAGCAGTTGCTTGGCTACGATGACGCATAATCATGTTTAGCAAGAAATAACAGAAGCATGGATGGCTTCCAAATCTTTGATCAAAGTATCTGAGCAGATGCAATGCATATTCATGGAGGCGAATGTCGCAAACCCGTGGATGCAACCAATCAGCATCACCATTTGGGTACAAAGTAGGGAATGCCATGTCAAATAAACCCTCTGTGTTGTATTCATTAATTGGAGACAAACCAATATCTGGCCAGTCTAATGGCTGTGGAGGTCCTGAATTATCATTTTCAACAAACGCTCTTATTTCCTCAACTTTTGTTCGTGCATTTGGTTGTCGAACAACAAATGAAGAAGGATGAGAGTGTAAATGAACAGTGTCGAACCCTTGAATGTCCTCATCATTATTGGCAATTTCTTCAATTTCACTATCAACAAATCAAAGCCTGTCGGACACATCAGTTGGTCTTTCAGGAAGAGAAGCAACTGATTCCATGTCGATTTCAACATCCCTATAGTATTTGTCCATTGCAATTTTGTACTGCAATGCATCCATCACACGTGATTTTTTCACATAACAGTCATAATAGTTACCTTTTGCATTATGTCTCCTCACAAATATGATGTCAAGGTCTTCAACACATCGTGGAAGCCTTTTTGCAATAGTTGAAATATCTTGTGGAAAGCTAATAGTGTGGCCACTATATTTATATTGCCCACCACGAGCATGTGTCACTTGCAATATTGGATTAACTCGTGCTATTAACATTTCTTCTACTTGGGTAAGTACTCTTAGAACATGAGGTTGTTCACCCGGATCCATGTTATTCCAATGAGAGAAACGATGGGAACCTCGTTCACCCTTACACCTTTTACAAATAGGACCATCAGATTTTCTGCTAACTTGTATTCCAGGATAAGATTCATGACAAACATAGCACATTGTCACAGTAGACAAGACATCAATCCTATGTCGAAATTTTTTATGAACTGCGATCATGTTGCTATCAAAACGATGGAGAACATGTTCATTATCTCCATGTGTACGAAATCTAGGCAGAGTGGCATGCGGAGGAGGAATGGTTGCAGAAGCATGAAAATGATCAAGTATTTCAATAATATTGAATATGGATGTTGTGTTTAATACCTTTGTCGTTCCGAGCGAAATAGTATGAGGGATAACCGATGTAGTTCGTTGGAGAACAACATGTTCATCTCGAGGTTGCAGTGGAGGATGGTAATAAGATGGTCCTGGTTCACTTCGAACATTCATTGTTCGATGAGATTGCACTCCCTCATTAACTGAATTACATTGAATAGTTCCCTGCTTGCAATGATAAATCAAGAAAGGCACAATTTTCTAGTAAATTGTTAACAATTATCAACTATTTCAATAATATTCGATATGGATGTTGTGTTTAATACCTTTGTCGTTCCAAGCGAAATAGTATGAGGGATAGCTGATTCAGTTCGTTGGAGAACAACATGTTCATCTCGAGCTTGAAAAATACCATTCGTATCTCCAAGCATATTGCTATCACCCACAACTGGAGATGGAGGTATTTGCTGAGGAACATCAATATGTTCAGTGTGCATGTTTTGCAACACATGTACATGCTCACATGCATCATTTGCACCGATGGAAGAGTGATAAATATGGTTTGTATCTACATTATGTGAACGATCATCTTCCAGAACACGAGATGTTTCACGGAGAAAAATATTGTTGTTAGGAGACTGTGGAAGAATAGGAATAGGAAATGTTATTTGCATTATATGAGCTAAACTCCGATACTTACGGCTATCGGGAAATTCATTTTCAATTGTAACACCATCCCTACTTCTACGATATTGATCCCTTCGTCGTTCATTTATTGCGTCTTTATTTTGATGATACCATAAACGCTGACGTTCATTTGCTCTTTCACGTGACGCTGGAGACAGAGTGCGTTTCCTATTACGTTTACTTGTCCCTTCAGATGACATTTCTACATATCAAGAGAGGAACAAATATTATACGATAATGTGAAGATGACCATAGAATAAAACTATATGAATGTATTTGATACTAATTTGTAGAAATCCAATTAGACACATGTTAAATAAAAGCATAGATGAAAAGGCATCGAAAACACATTTAAAAATGTGTTTTGAAAATATAGATGCATATCAGAAAATTGGGATAATAGAACAAACATATTGGCAAGCACACAGTGAATGGAGAATATATTTTATTCCATAAAACAAACTGTGTATAAATGGTTATTACATGTAAAAAATAGTTGACCACTTGAATGTGGTCTACCATCCTAAGTTATGATATCTTCACTCAATGGTGGAATTTGCTCGATAGAATCTGTGTTCGGAACAAGCGGAAAAATACTTCCATTTTCAATGAAATCATTGAAGTTGTCAAGCAATGGGAAGGGAGAGCCAAAAATCTCCAGCATTGATACATTATAAATACTTATTGGGATACAGAGGTAACTTGTCAGATGATATAATAGGAAGGGAAGTTGAGCATTCTTTCCAAAAAGAACTACCCCATTCACTGTTTGCAATGGAAGATAGCCAAAGCATTTGCTATTTATATCCATACAAATGTGACGCAATAGGTTCCATCTGAATCCCCAATCGTCCTCAAAATTGTCCTCTGTCCATTGAGAACATGGTTGACCGAATTGAAAATTTTCTACTTCTTGAATAGTCCAAACTGATGTTGAACCATTAATGAGAATGCAGATAAGTTGATTGTTGTATGTCGCAAGTGACATACATTGTATGTCAGTGATCGGAACAAACGAAAAACCCCAATCATTTTGAAATACATCCAGCCAATAGATAGTGTATCCATATTTAGGGTACTCTTCATATTCCGTGTCTATATACAACCAATAGAATTTATTTTCGTAGAACACTGCATGCTTAGGCGGTGTAACGCCACCGTAAGGAATATTTGTCCTCCTCCAGCAAGTGTCAAGGCTGCTACACATGTAAAACTTAGATGGAACTCTGTGAGAAATATGTTTTAGAACAATCCATTCATATTTTTGAGAACCTATTTTTTCCACCAAGGTGAAGAAACCTCCATCACCAACCCATATAGATCCTAGTTTCTTAAATTCCCTTGTAAATGGATTGACAACAAAATATGTTTTTGAAAATGGGCATCCAGTCGGTGAAGAAAACAAAATCATGGATCCTACTGTGCACTCAATTTCGTATCTTGATTTTATAAATGGAAGAATGATACGAGATATGCAACCATTTTCACTTAGGTAGGCAACATTGAACGGATTTTCTCCATAGTTGAACACAGGAACCAGAAATCCAAATTTAATCTCTAAGAACCGATTGCATGTCGATAGAAAAGAAGGGTTCGGGAGAAGAACATCCCAATGCTTAGAAACAATTCTAAACCGAACCAAGATGGAGAAAGGAATCCATTGCAATACCATCTCTATTATTTCAGAGGGAAGCTTAGACCAAATAAATGGATCCATATCAAAGAATCGAACTGCCTACCACAAGAAAACCAGAAATCATCAATGGAAACAATAAATATTTTAAATGTTGTAATGTCAATATGTTCATGTAAATATATTGCAATTTAAATATGAAAATTTTGTAATACATATTAAATGTTATAATGTCAACAGACCTTATCATTTACACAAAATTAAATTAATAAAAAATCTGCAACCATATATTTATTGTCTCATCAGTAAACAATAATTTAATTACAGACAAAAATATGCTCCCATTAATAAGTATTGAATAAGTGAAGAACAGCCACATAAATCAAACATAGATCAATTGCGAAGGGGAATGTCATATGCAGAGTCAATGCCTGGGATCAGTGGGAAAAAATTCCCATCAAGAATGAAGTCACTACAAGTATGGTCTTTGGGCATGGAAATACGATTTTGTTCAGACATTGTCAAGTCATCAACTCCAACAAGTGTTGTCATTTGACTTGTCAAATCATAATACAACAAAGGTATTTGGGCAAAGTTGCACATAAGTACAATGTTCCCAATCGTACGGAATGGAAGATATCCATTGCACTTCTTATTTATATCTGTAGTGAGGTCTTTGAGGAGTGTCCAGCTCATTCCACAACCATCTTCCCAATATTCATTCGATCGTGTAGGAGGCCGCACACCATGTTCAAAATCGGGCATTATATCACCAGACCACACAAGAGTGAAACGATGATGTACAATCCACAATAATCGATTTTGATGAAGTGCAAGACACATAGATCCCTTACCAAATTCACGATAGACAAAATGGATAACCCACTTATTTTTCTCTATATCAAGGGAATATAGCTTGTTTTTTATTCTTGGGCTTCCATCAGATATAAACATCTCAACATGCAACCAGTATATTTTTCCCTTATAAAAGATGCCATCCCTAGGAGGTATGGGATCAGCATTAGATAAGTCTATATCTTTCCAGGTCCTGTTAATACTGCTGCACATACTATATTTTGACCCCTGTCTCTCAAAAGCATGTTTTATGTGTATCCAATCATATTTTGCTTCACGAATGTTTCTGAAGATGGTGAAGAAGCCCCAATCTCCAATTTCAATAGATCCTATAAAGGTGCATACTTTGGTGAAAGGGTTCAATAGAAAATATTGTTTACAAATAGGATTTGGATCAGGGATAGATAACAGAAGAAGGCAACCACATGAACCTTCAAGGGTATATAATGTGCTTGGGAATGGGATACAAAGACGTGATATTACACCTTTGTTATTAATGTACGGACACATAGCTTCAGCTCGATATATATTGCATTCCTCAATGAAGAAACCAATCTCTTCCCTATGTTTCATGTGCCACCTCCCAACAAGATTGTTGCATATAGCTTCATTCCACATCTTAGGTATTGATTTGAAGCGAAATAATGTAGACAGTGGAAGCCATAAAAATATTATTTGAAGCATCTCAACCGGTAGAAAGCTCCACGTAGAAGGATCCATTGCAGTATCCATTGTACTACATATTAGGAAAAACCAACAAATACAAAAAAAGTCAATAATAGCTATATATTGAATATTTCGAAGCAGTAATTGTATATAACAAAATACAGAAAAAATGTATTTAGAAAAGAAATTTGTATGAATGTTTATGTCCCAATGTTGATAATGTTTACCGATTATCGTAATGTTTATCATTTAATGGTTATCCTAATGTTGATAATGTTTACCGATTATCGTAATGTTTATTATTAAATGGTTATCCTAATGTTTAATATTTAATGGTTACCCAAATGTTTATTATTTAATGATTATCGTAATGTTTATTATTTAATGGTTATCCTAATGTTGATAATGTTTAACGATTATCGTAATGTTTATTATTTAATGGTTATCCTAATGTTTATTATTTAATGGTTAGCGTAATGTTTATTATTTAATGATTATCGTAATGTTTATTATTTAATGGTTATCCTAATGTTGATATTGTTTACCGATTATTGTAATGTGTATTATTTAATGGCTATCCTAATGTTTATTACTCAATGTATTTTTCCTAATGTTAAACTTTATATATGTTTACAATGCACTTATGTATTTTATAAAAAGTTACATAGATGTTAACGAGATGTTTAACCTAATCTTAAACCTAATATAAAAATATGTTAAATTATCAAATATATGGTTTAGGATATTGAAGCTTAATATGTAAACCTAATATTGAAATTTAATATGTAAACATAATATTTAAACCTAAAATTTATTAATACTAACATATAAATTTAATGTTTAATATTAATGTTAATGTCTATCTATTAATGTGTATCTAGCAAGTTGTATATATTAAGCCATATGTATTGTTACTGTATATAATATTAATGTGTATATATAAAGCCATATTAACGCATTCAGATGTGTATCTATTAATAGACAATAGGTTTAAATATTAGGTTTATTAGGTTTAAATATTAGTTTTAATAATGTATAAATGTTTAAATATTAGGTTTAAAAATGTATAAATGTTTATGTCATAATGTTTATAATGTTCAATGTATTATTGTTTATAATGTAATAGCCAAACATGACATGTATTATTGTTTATTACTTAATTAAATGTATTATTGTTTAAGGTATTGATGTTGAGTACTAATTTGAGCTTCAGGTATCAGTATTTAATATCAATGTCTATTATTAATGTTCAACCCAATGTTTAGTATTATTATTCAACGTAATGTAAATATTAATATTAACCAAATATAACCTAATATTAATATAAATTAATAATAATATTAATATTAATGGTAATATTAAGACTATCATAATCTTAACTTGTCATAATATTAATGATAATCTTATATTAATATCAATGGTGATATTAACCTAATACCTATAACCTAAAGTTCATGTAAATCTAATATTAATGATTAAAGCCAATCAATATTAATATTAATATTAATGTAAGGTACCATTGTTTAAATGTAAATATTAATATTAATATTAATATTGTACATCAACCTAATCTATGGTTTAGGATATTGAAGCTTAATATGTAAACCTAATATTGAAATTTAATATGTAAACCTAATATTTAAACCTAAAATTTATTAATACTAACAAGTTGTATATATTAAGCCATATGTATTGTTACTGTATATAATATTAATGTGTATATATAAAGCCATATTAACGCATACAGATGTGTATCTATTAATAGACAATAGGTTTAAATATTAGGTTTAATAGGTTTAAATATTAGTTTTAATAATGTATAAATGTTTAAATATTAGGTTTAAAAATGTATAAATGTTTATGTCATAATGTTTATAATGTTCAATGTATTATTGTTTATAATGTAATAGCCAAACATGACATGTATTATTGTTTATTACTTAATAAAATGTATTATTGTTTAAGGTATTGATGTTTAGTACTAATTTGAGCTTCAAGTATGAGTATTTAATATCAATGTCTATTATTAATGTTCAACCCAATGTTTAGTATTATTATTCAACGTAATGTAAATATTAATATTAACCAAATATAACCTAATATTAATATAAATATTAATAATAATCTTAATATTAATGGTAATATTAAGACTATCATAATCTTAACTTGTCATAATATTAATGATAATCTTATATTAATATCAATGGTGATATTAACCTAATACCTATAACCTAAAGTTCATGTAAATCTAATATTAATGATTAAAGCCAATCAATATTAATATTAATATTAATGTAAGGTACCATTGTTTAAATGTAAATATTAATATTAATATTAATATTAAGATTGTACATCAACCTAATCTCAATATTAATATTAACCAAACATAACCTAATATGAACATTATCTTGAAACAAAAGCTCTTCTTGAACAGTAATCTACCCAATCTGCCCAATGTCCCTGCCCAATATATATATAATTGAATTAAATTGTTTAGTGGAAACTTAAACGTAATCTACATTTTGTTTTTGAGAATGTTCTACAGGCATAGAAATAGACTTATTAAGAATCATAATTCTAAACATCAAAAGCAATCAATATGGCAATGTATAAAACTATTCAAAAAATCTTGATATGAACATTACCTTGAAATAAAAACTCTTTTTGAAGAGTAATCTACCGAATATGCCCAAAGCTATTCTTGAAATAAAAGCTTTTCTTGAAGAGTAATGCACCCAATATCCAATCGGGCAATATCTCGAATCTGCCAACATATATAGAATTGGGTTAAATTGTTTTGTGGAAACTTAAAGTAATTACAATTCTTTACATATATGTGTTTCAAGGAGGTAAATGCTATCACCTAATGTTAATCAACCCAATCTGCCCAATGTCTCTCCCAATATATATATAATTCAGTTAAATTGTCTAGTGGAAACTTAAACCTAATCTACATTTTGTTTGTGAGAATCTTCTAGAGGCATAGAAATAGACTTATTTAGAATCATAATTCTAAACATCAAAAGCAATCAATATGGCAATGTATAAAACTACTCAAAAAATCTTGATATGAACATTACCTTCAAATAAAAGATCTTCTTGAAGAGTAATCTACCCAATCTTCCCAAAGCTCTTCTTGAAGAGCAATGTACCCAATCTCCGTGTATGGCCAATCTACCAATATCCAGAATCTTCCAATAAACTCAGACTCAAATTCAAATCCGTAAACATATTTATACCATAAAAATATCAAATGTAATTAGAAAATCCAACGCCAACCCTATCCTAAAATTCTAAAACAATATTTACAAAATACAAAAATAAATACCATCTACTTTAATAATGTTTAATCTCAAATATCATCATCTTTGTACTACCTTAATAATGGCTGTTCTTTGGGCTACCTTAATAATGCTGTTGAAGATTGCAAACTTACATAAAAATATTACGATAATTAATCTACGAACTAAGTTCATATTCATATGAATAATTAGTTTAAATTTGTTAATCAAATTCTAAATTTAAAAATCTAAGTATGGAAATCAAAATTTTAATTTCTTAATTTTTTGAATAAAGATTTTACTCAAAAAAATCTAGCGCCATAATATCCTAATTACACAACCCAATACCAAACTGCGAAATGAAATGCACAGAAACAAAATGAAATGCACATAAACAAGAAACAAGAAAGTTTCAAGAAAAAAAATCATACAGAACAATAAATTGGCCAAAACAAATATCTGACTTATTTAGAATCATAATTCTAAACATCAAAAGCAATCAATATGGCAATGTATAAAACTATTCAAAAAATCTTGATATGAACATTACCTTGAAATAAAAGCTCTTCTTGAAGAGTAATCTACCCAATCTTCCCAAAGCTCTTCTTGAAGAGCAATGTAACCAATCTCCCTGTATGGCCAATCTACCAATATCCAGAATCTGCCAATAAACTCAGACTCAAATTCAAATTAGTAAACATATTTATACCATAAAAATCTCAAATCTAATTAGAAAATCCAACGCCAACCCTATCCTGAAATTCTAAAACAATATTTACAAAACATAAAAATAAATACCATCTACTTTAATTCAAAAAAATTCTTAAATTTATTATTTACCAATAAATAATAGTGAATGAACCAATATTTTACAAGAAATCTTAATAATTAAGATTTCTATATACTTTCAGCAAATTAACAAAAATTTAACAAATTATACTAAAAATCATACAATGGGGCAATTGATCTACTTTAGAAATTGTAAGAATTTGATCTAATTATTTTCCTAATTTCTCTTACTGTGATTTCAAATTGTAAAACCAAACTTTTTTCTGCCTAATTCAATTCTAAAAACTCAAAAAGACATATACAAAAAGACATATATAATACAAAAAGACATATATAAGACAAAAAGACATATATAATACATATTCAAAAAGACATATATAATACAAAAAGACATATATAAAGCACAAGTGGTAATATATAAAACAGTTGAAAGCTAGCTAAATCATATTTTTTTTTGTCTAAGATATATGGCAACACATAAAATAATAACTTAATTTTTAAAATATAAAATTATCTTCTAAAAAGGTAATGAAAGCACAAGTGTTGATGTAGCACATGTATAAATGATTAGAGAGGTTACTTTAATATTTACTTTAAAATGAAGATAGAAATTGATGCCTGAAGTATATTCAATTATCCGAATTCTCTCAACTACCAACAAAATCATCCACCTCAGCCATGCCACGTTTTCTTACAATAAAATATGCGCAATAATGTAAGTTACAGAACTGCATGAATCATCTCCAAACTAAAATCAATTGCGAGCAGACAAGAGCTCGAATGTTACATTACAACGCAGAAGATAAATGTTTATATCCATTTGCTTTAATAAAAAAAAAAAATTATATATAATAAAAAACACTCATCGCTTGAGGTCAAAAGCTCTCTTGACATACATTAGAATATTAAATATATAACACAAGTTGCTCAGCGAATAAGTTACATTAAAGAATATAATTATATTGACAATAATTTAGAGCAGTTAAATAAACCATAATTATTGGCATTTGTGAATTGCAGTCCCCACCGGCACGGCTTGATTATATTATCGCACCGATTTATGCACAGGAAAAAAATATATGATTTAGATTCGTGGCTGCACATAGCCACAGGAAATATAACAGTCTCCTCTCCATCCTCTCTCAGATATAACAGACTTAACAGTTAACATAGTTACACAACACGAACGTTGACCGACACACGCATACAAATGAAGATAGACAACACAACACAATACATAGAGAGAGGTCCATAGCACAACTTTACATTACAACGTCAAGCTGACAAAGTACTCCATCTTTACCAGTTAATTGGACAGATGAAATTTTTTTGCAGATCCATGCCAATCTCCATACGAAGCAATTAGGCAGACAGAAAAGAGAGAAGTAGAAAACTCATCGAATAGGCGATCGATGATGTTTGCATCCAACTATTTTCATAGATCCACCAGTATTTTCATCGATGATTGTAGGATGAAATAAAAAAGCCTACAATGATTGCATTTCGTTGTTCTCGTTTGCACCATTGGTGCGGCCAATATCAACCTGCAACATATATTTCGAAGAGCCTCCCCCTTCAATTGAATTTCCAAGGATTTGTGAGAGCCTTTATAACATCCTTCAGGCCTTCAAGAAATCTATGAATGAAATATCAGTTGACATTGGAGTAGAGGGATTTTGTCCACTCACAACTGCAAGCTGGCATGCTTACCTGAGAGCTGCTTTCTTAAGCTGTTCAAGCAGAAACATAGATTAATCGAAGGAGAAACTGTTTCTCCACATGACACCTAATTAGAAATCCTCAATTGAATTGAGGAAGAAAGACGGTGGTTAGAAATGTGGTTGGGGGCTGGGTGGCTAGATATACGTGTATAGCTTTACATTAAGCTAATGGATCAAACTGTAGATTTAAATTACCATCAATTTTAGGTTAATGAAGAGTGGAGAAAAGGCATGCATGGGACACATGTTAGCTTTTCTTGATACATTTAATATATCTGACAAAACATATTGTGACAGGAGATCTACAATTATGGGGCACGCAAAATAGTGGTTTCTGGCATTCGTCCATTGGGGTGCCTGCCTATAGAGAGAACAATCAGAAACCTATATAAAAAGGAACGAAATTGCTTGGAGGATCAAAATCAGAATGCAATTAGCTACAATATAAAACTTCAGAAAATGCTTGATTTCTTGAGGGCGTAACTTCCAGGCCTCAAAATTGTTTATTCAGATACATACAGTCCGTTGATTGATATGGTTCAAAATCCTGCTAAACACGGTAATTTAAATATGCATTGCCAAAAGTCATACGACAGGAGATCTACAATTATGGGGCACGCAGAATAGTGGTTTCTGGCATTCCTCCATTGGGGTGCCTGCCTATAGAGAGAACAATCAGAAACCTATATAAAAAGGAACGAAATTGCTTGGAGGATCAAAATCAGAATGCAATTAGCTACAATATAAAACTTCAGAAAATGCTTGATTTCTTGAGGGCGTAACTTCCAGGCCTCAAAATTGTTTATTCAGATACATACAGTCCGTTGATTGATATGGTTCAAAATCCTGCTAAACACGGTAATTTAAATATGCATTGCCAAAAGTCATACGACAGGAGATCTACAATTATGGGGCACGCAGAATAGTGGTTTCTGGCATTCCTCCATTGGGGTGCCTGCCTATAGAGAGAACAATCAGAAACCTATATAAAAAGGAACGAAATTGCTTGGAGGATCAAAATCAGAATGCAATTAGCTACAATATAAAACTTCAGAAAATGCTTGATTTCTTGAGGGCGTAACTTCCAGGCCTCAAAATTGTTTATTCAGATACATACATTCCGTTGATTGATATGGTTCAAAATCCTGCTAAACACGGTAATTTAAATATGCATTGCCAAAAGTCATACATATATTAGATTTATATGGTAGAAGTGATTTATGTTTTCTTATTTTGAAATACCTGCAGGATTCGAACATACAAGGAAAGCTTGCTGCGGAACTGGTCTAATAGAGGTTTCATATACATGCAGCAGGAGAAATCCATTGACATGCTCTGATGCATCAAAATATATCTTTTGGGATGCCGTTCATCTCACGGAGAACCGTGAGTCTAACGTGTGCTAGGTAATGGGCATTAAAAAAAAATAAGCGCTCGAAAACCCCAACACAAATACCATTTTCATAGGGTTCGGATTAGTCAGGAGCAGATTGATCAGAAAATTGTTAAATCGAACGCAAACAAAGGTAAGAAAAAATCAGAACCCTGCAAAGATTATTATATGCGCAAATTTGTTCTACAGAACCCTGCAAAAATAAAGGCAAATTTGTTCTACAGCGCCTGTGAAAAAATCATAACCCTGCAAAGATTATTATATGCATTAGAAGTTTGACAGTTATCAGAGGTCGAGAGACCGATCCGTACCTATTTTTGCAGGTGGCTGTTGCTTCTTTTTGGAAGCTCGGTCCGGTCGCTGGCTGGCTCTGCACGCTCGCTCTTCTGCACGATCATCTGGGTTGGATTCTGCGGTGCTGCAGGTGAGCGGTTTAATATTAATATGGCTCGCTCTTCTGCATGCTATTTCAATCTGAGCGTTACAGCGCCGAGTGGAGGTGAGTGATTTAATTCCACCATGGTGTCGACCGGGGGTACAGCGTGGAGTGGAGGTGAGCCGTTTAATTCCAGCAGTGGGAATTGGCAGGCGGAGTGGGCACTTGGCATTTGCAAATAATTTAATTTAAACAATATGTGTCGTTTGAATTTAAAGTTGCCCGTGAGTTAACACAGCAAATCTGAGTGCTTCATCAATGCACCAGACGAAGCATATTCCTCTATCTTTAAAATCTAACCATTGAATATTAAATATGCAATAAATCACCCACCCCAGAGCCACCCCTAAAAGTTGAAAGAATACTGAGGACCATTTCATAATGTTGATCTTCTTGTAGTGTGGCGTGCTAATGTTGATTGTCAACCTATGCTTTGTACTCATGCTGTAACGAACTATATTGGTAAAACTGCTTCAAAGTCAGAAAAGAGGTCTGAAAGTTATCAAGACATGTTGACAAGAATTACAGATTCATCTGTCTCTGAAGATCCAGTTTTGTGTGCATATAGAAGATTCCTTGCTGAGACGATTGTTGAGCGTGACATTGGAGCTCAAGAAACATGCCATATGTTGCTAAAGCTACCTCTTATGATTTGTAGTCGAAAGTTTTTTTCCCTACCTGTTGGTAAGAAGGTATTCCAGAAAATTTCTACAAATGGTCCTCAGTGTTCATCTCAGAACACATTTGTTCATATATATCAACAACGACCAAATTTTCTTGAACATTTGTCGATGATAGAAACAGCAAGATCTTGGTCCTTTGATGCCGAACGTAAGAATGATCAGTGGAAACCTAGGGATGTGCATGCCATTGTTCGAGTTTGGCCAAGATTTTACTCCACTCCTAGTGAGGATTCAGATGAGTTTGAAACCTTCTGCTTCACTGAGTTACTTTTGTACAAGCCGTTCCGCAACATCTCCACAGATATAGGTGCTTCAACTGAAATGGTCATTGAAAATTGGAGGAATTTTTGATATCGAGCATGGCATGTTAATCGGCACCCTTTTCCATATGATCATGTTGAAGAAGAAGAAGAGGATTCCCATGGGCAAGCAGTCAATGATGATGATGATTTTGAAGAATGGCAGATTTTATCTCGAGTGGTTCCTCCAAACAATGTCGAGGCTTCTGACCTTCAAACTCTTGGTAGAAGGGACTTTGATTTGTCTTTTAATTGGGAGGAAATAACAACTTCAAATCCTATTGCAGAAGAGGTCGTGGAATTTATAAGGAATGCTCAATCAAGGGGTATTATTGGTGACTGTTATGATAATACATTTTCCTCTCCCTCTTCCCTCTCAGCAAAACAAAGACTTGCTTTTGACATAATTTTACGGCATTCAGTTGAATATGGAAATTGTGAACCTCTCCAATGATTATTCAAGGAACTGCTGGCACTGGAAAGTCTTACCTTATTCATTGTATTTCTCATGCTCTTTCTTCTTCGACATCTACTGGAAAAAGTCCATTGCTTTTGCTTGCCCCAACAGGAGTAGCTGCTTTTAATATTCATGCAAAGACAATACACTCAGCTTTAAAAATCCCTATCAAAGATATGAAAGCACTGCAAGGCCAATCTCTAGCAATATTTCAAGAAGAAATGAGGGATATTCGTTACATTTTGATTGATTGAATGAGCTTCATAGGATCAAGGTTTATCATGCAGATAGATTCTCGATTGCGAGAAGCATTTCCTGAGAATAAATCTATTCCTTTTGGTGGCAGATCGATCATTCTTGTTGGTGACATTTGTCAATTGCCTCCTGTCAAAGATAAGCCTTTGTATGCAGGTAATACAGTGGGGAAAGTTTTGTGGAAAAGATTCAATATTGTTGTCACTTTGGATACAGTATTTCGACAGAAAGGTGATGATCCTAGACAAACATCTTTTCGGAGACTGTTCACTAACATAAGAAATGCAGAACCTCTTCTTGATGATTGGGATCTTCTTATGTCGCGGGTTGATTCCAAGTTAGATCCAACAGAAAGGAGTTTATTTGATTCAGAAATTCATTTGTTTGCAACAAATAATTTGGTCACCCTACATAATAGGATCATGTTGAAATCTTTAAATTCTCCAATTGCACGATGTGTTGCTGAGCATACAAGGCGCAAGGAAATTGATGTTGCCGACGATGACCAATTAGACCGTGAAGTCCTCTTATGCCCAGGTCAGCGTGTCATGTTGACATGTAACTTGTGGGTTGAAGCTGGATTAGTGAATGGTGCACTAGGTTGCATTCAAAACATTTTCTATATGCCTGGCACAAAACCTCCTCTCCTTCCAATGTACACTACTATTCTTTTCGATAAGTACATTGGTGCTCCATTTGATATAAATAATCCTAAAGTTGTACCAATAACACCTGTTATTAGAGGAAATCGTAAGCAAATTCCACTGAAGATGGCATGGGCCCTTACTATTCACAAATCACAGGGTTTGACTTTAGAACGAGCCACAATTGATATTGGGAGCACAGAGAGGCAAGGCCTGACCTTCACATCCATATCAAGAGTTAGATCAATAGATGGCTTGCGCATATCACCGCCTTTCTCTTTTGAGCATTATTTGAAAATGAAAAATGGTGCATTTGTAACGATAAGGAAGAAAGAAGAGCAGCGCTTGAACTCATTGTCATTGTGACATCCTTTAAATAAATTTTCATTCATCGTTTCAAGTTACTATTCCTATTTTTATCTTTTCATATCTTTTGTAATACCTTTGTTTCCTCTCTTTTTGCCTAACTGTTACTTTAATGAAATGTACATCTTATTTCATATTCAATGGATTTTTACATATCTTCATTTTGCACATTATTGATGCCAGATCCTCTAAAATTATATTTACTCTAAAATTATATTTACATATCTGTATTGTTGTATTTGCTTGTTTGTAAGTTATGAAACTTGAATGATTCATTCATATTAAACATGTTGAATGTTTACATATCAGTATTGTTGTAGTTGCTTATTTGTAGGTTATGAAACTTGGATGATTCATTCATATTAAACATGTTGAATGCTTGTTTGTAGAAATTTTTTACTTTGTTAAATATACTATAACCCAAAAAAATATGTTTACCTGTACAGTTATGGAAAATGCATATGTTTCAAAATTTTCCTCTACTTTAGATGAAATAAAGCAGCAGCAAAGCTTCATCATGTACTTTAAAAACAAGATCAGTAGGAAAAATGGATTTGAATGCCATCTATTTGATGATCTCCTTCTCTTCTTATCAAAGATGAAGGAAATACTTGAAAATTTCCTACATCTTTGTCAAAGAGAGGCAGTTCGAAAGTTTCGTAGAGAATGGATGCAATGACAAATGGGCCGTTCTGTTAGCATTGATGTTAACTGGCGTTGCATTTGTCATAGATCAGGTTGTGATTTTGATTATCATGAAAGACTTAGAAGATACAGGTATGTTTACATTTATTTCTTCTATTATCATTTATGATTGCTTTATCCATTTTTAGTTCATTATAAAAAGTACAATTAATGAATAATATTTTCATACTACATTGGTTTCTTCATGCAGAGTCATTGAAAATGGATCTTCGTCTAAATTTCGTTGGGCTTCTGATGAGATAAGGAAACACATGGAATTTATTCAATATTTACATAATTCTGTCGCAGAGGTGATTGCATCTAGATGTCACCTTTTCAATTATACACTTCATTTCTTTTCTACGCTCAGGGCATCACTTTTCCAAATTGAACATATTTGTCATAACCATGGGGTTGATGTTAATTGGTTTTGTATATGTCATGGATGTTGCAATTAAATATGTCTCAGAGTTTTTGTGTATATTAATTTTGACAGTGATGATTTTATATTTGAAATAAGGATGTTAACTTGTTTCAAAGTCTGAATTTTAATTTCAAATTTTTAACTTCTCTTCTTAGACATGTTTTATAATTCCAAATAACGAATTTTTTAATAGAGTTTGTAATAGTTATGTGTTGGTTGATGTGGGATTGCCTCAGTACAGATTTGTTATACTTGAAATATGGTGATGTTAAACTCAATGCAATATTAAATTTTGCATTTTATCTTTAATTTAAAAATATTCAATTTCAATAACACGGAAAAAAACAAATTTTTTTTTTTAAATACTTTTACTAATTTATGCAAGATACATTTTTTAATATATTTTAAATAAGGTCTATTATAAAATAAAATCAAAAGTAAATTGGTTTTACTGCATTCATTCTTTACTTTAAAATTGCCCCTATGACACAATCAAGGAGTATTACATGACAATAATATTTAAGTTCTCCATATACATTAGCAACTATTTCATACTACTATTTCACCATTCATTATATGTACCTTAAAATTTTCAATTTCAATAATGCAGAAAATAAATATTCTATTTCTTTAAAATAATTTTACTAATTTATACACAATACATTTTTAAATATATTTTAAATAAGGCATATTATAAAATACACTGAAAATAAAATTGGTTTGATTGTATTCATTCTTTACATTACAATATTCCCAATGACACTATCAAACTCAAACAAAATCGACATTATTATGATTGGAATGTAATAATGGTATTATATGACATTACACTCAACTCATTCAATCTATTTTATTTAACATGAAAATATGACATAATATAAAATTGTTCGATATACATTACTAAAGTGATAAATATATATAAGCCAATCATTTGCTTCATACTATAAAAGCCAATCATTTGTGTCATTATATGTACCTTAAATTTTCAATTTCAATAATGCAGGAATTAAATAATCTGTTTCTTTAAAATTATTTTACTATTTTATACATAACATTTTTTAAATATATTTTAAATAACTTATATTGTAACATACAATCAAAAGTTGGATGGTTTACCTGTATTCATTCTTTACTTCAAAATTCTCCCAATGGCGCTATCGAGCTGAAACAAAACCTGCAATATTATGATTGGAATATCATAATGGTATTACATGACATTACATTAAAGTGCTCCATATACATTAATAAAGTGATAAAGCAATATGGAAAGCCTTTTATACTACTATTTGAATATACATGTCTTGTAATCAATGTTGTCATTCACATTCTTTCATCTACTTACTTTTTTCATTATATGTACCTTAATGAAGAAAATAAATATTCTATTTCTTTTAGCATGTCTTCTACCACAGACCATTTATTGATTGATCGGGACATTGGGTCCATGGCACAGGATTTTGTCACAGGTGTTATAATGTTATGAAGGCAGAACTAAATTTTTTTGCTCTTGCAGTTTTGTATATAGAAATAGAACATTATGTAAACAGCGTTTCCAGTTTTAAATGACATCGATGAAGTATATACTTTACGTTTTGTAAAAGATGTTATTACTCACACAGTGAGAACATCGTAGTTTTTTTGGGCACAATACAGGGTGATAGTTACTGCAGCATTACACTCCACTCTAGACGAGTGAGCTAATCAATGTAATTTCGTACTCCATGGATGAAATGAAATTACGCTTTTTTTCGGGGAAAAAAAAATTCCTATTTCTTTCAAATATTTTTACTATTTCATACATATTGGTTTTACTGTATTCATTCATTACTTTAAAATTGTCCCAATGACACTATCGAGCTCAAACAAAACCTGCAATATTATGATTGGAATGTTATAATGGTACTGTGTGACATTACGCTCACCTTATTCAATCTATTTTATTTAACATGCAAATATGACATAATATTAAAGTGCTCCATATACATTACTAGAGTGATCAAGCAACATAGCAATTATTTGATACTATTATTTCACCATACATGTATTTTAATACACCAGCCAATATTATGATTGGAATGTCATAATAGTATTACATCTTGGCCAAACTCAACTCGTTCAATATATTTTATTTAACATGAAAATATGACATAATATTAAAATGTTCGATATACATTCCTAAAGTGATAATTCTATACAAGCCAATTATTTGTTTCATACTACTATTTCAACATTCATGTATTTTAATGTATGCAAGTTTCCTTCTTGTACTTGGTTTTTCATTATTTGTACCTTCAATTTTCAATTTCAATAATGTAGAAATTGAATAATATGTTTCTTTAAAATTATTTTACTATTTTATACATAATATTTTTTTTTAATATATTTTAAAGTTATTCAGTTTGAGTGTATTTATTCTTTACTTCAACATTGTCCCAATGGCATTATCGAGCTCAAACAAAACCTGCAATATTATGATTGGAATGTGATAATTGTATTGCATGACATTACATTAAAGTGCTCTATATACATTACTAAAGTGATAAAGTAATATGGCAATTATTTGATACTACTATTTGAATATACATGTCTTTTAATCAATTTGAATATACATGTCTCTTTAAAATTATTTTATTAATTCATACATAGTACAATTTGAAATGTATTTTAAACAAAACCTGTAATATTATGATTGGAATGTCATAATGGTATTACATGGCATTACACTCAACTCATTCAATCTATTTTATTTAACATGAAAATATGACATAATATTAAAATGTTCGATATACATTATTAAAGTGATAAAGCAACATAGCAATTATTTGTTTGATACTACTATTTCAACATTCATGTATTTCAATCTATGCAAGTTTCTTTCTTTGAATAATTTGTTTCTTTAATAATTCACATTCTGTTTCTTTCTTTAAATAATCTGTTTCTTTAAAATTATTTTACTATTTTATAGATAATATTTTTTTAAATTGTCCCAATGGCACTATCGAGCTCAAACAAAACCTGCAATATTATGGTTGGAATGTGATAATGGTATTGCATGGCATTACATTAAAGTGCTCCATATACATTACTAAATTGATAAAGCAACATGGAAAAACATTAAAGCGCTCTGATGTTGTCATTCTTCAACTTAATTTTTCATTATAAGTACCTTAATATTTCACATGATCCAAAACATTTTACTAAAATTCAAATAGAAAAATACAAAGGTCTCGTTTGTAGATTGTCATATAAAATTGCAAACAACCTATCTCAGATTAAAAAATTTCTCTCCTTTTTATAATGTCAATGAATTTTTTCGAGTATGTTTAAACATGGTTAGAGTTATTATTAATATAACTTCATATGGATTATTTATTAATTATTTATATTAATAATTAATAATTTTTACTATAAGCCACATTACCACTTTCATATTAATATTAATATTAT
>BSBM01003474.1:0-41696 GCA_027924585.1 Larix kaempferi
AAGAGACCAAGCAGTGGCCAGAGTTCACAAATATCTTCCATACCTTGCGCACCAAGCTGGGTATCAAAGATTCAGAGCGACATCTAGTGCTCAAGTATTGCGGTGGTTTGCATCGATACATCCAGACCGAAATGGAATTTCTAGACATCTCTTCCTTGGGCGCGGCCTACCGATATGCCGTCAAAATCGAGCAGAAGCTCAAACAAAAGACGGCGGCAATTTGGGCCTGGGAACCCTTCACAGCAAAAGACAGGAAAGGGTGGCCCCAACCCACAGAATAAAGGACAGAGCAAAGATGGACAGTATCAGGAAAAACCAGTCCAAGCCGCAAGCAAAGAAGGACAACCGGAAAAAACAAAGAAAGATACTGGGAAGTGGTGCGACTTCCATAAGAGCCCTTGGCATAACACTACTGATTGTCGCTCAAAGCAGTCGCTGGTGGCTGAAGTGAAATCTTCTGAATCAGATGCGGGTTCTGACTCTGAGTCCGAACCAGAAAGGGGAAAACGGATCATTGACGCGGAACCCAGTGGCCACCATTGCTACCACCAAGCTCCAGCCTGATGAACCAGATGAGCCAGAAGAAGGAGAACGCCTCTTCCATTCACAGATGTGGGTAAAAGGCACCCCGCTGCACTTCATTGTTGATAGCGGTAGCCAGAAGAATCTCATGTCAGCAGAGGTCGTCAAGCGCCTGGCCCTGCCGACAACGCCGCACCCGCAACCCTACACCATTGGATGGCTCCGCAAGGGAAGCGATCTCCGCGTCAGCCAACAGTGCCAACTGCCATACGGCATTAAGCCCTTCAAGGACGAGGTATTGTGTGATGTTACTCCTCTCAAAGTTTCAGATGTTCTTTTGGGCCAACCTTATTTATGGAAACGTCATGCTGTATATGAGTCTAGGCCTCGTAGTGTTATTATTTCTTTGAACAGGAAATTGTACCGGATACCCGAGGCAGTCCCTCCTAGTGCTATTTCCTTGATCTCTGCCAAGCAATGCAGGAAGGGTCATCTCCCAGACCGGGAAATTTGTCTTCTTTGTGATTCGCTCTTAGAGTGAAAGAAAGATCGCAGCCACATCCCGGGCCTCCATGACCGATCTATCCGCACAACAGAAGCAAGTGGATAAGGTGGTGGAAGGATACTCAGATATCTTCTCCTCTTCGACCGGGGTACCTCTACACTGCCAGGTCAAGCATCCCATCGATCTGACCCCAGGCGCACCCCTACCCAATGGGCCAGTCTATCGCCGCTCTCTATTGGAAAACGAGGAGATCAAGAGGCAGATCTAAGAATTGCTCCACAAGGGGCACATCCGTCCCAGTTCATCACCTTGTGGGAGCCCAATCTTGCTGGTGCAGAAGAAAGATGGGACCTGGCGACTCTGCATTGATTACCGGGCCCTGAATAAAATCACAGTCCGCAACCGGTACCCCCGATTCCCCGAATCGACGACCTCCTTGATCATCTCACGGGGGCCAAATACTTCAGTAAGATTGATCTAAAGTCTGGCTACCACCAGGTCCCAATAGAACAGACAGATGTATGGAAGACTGCCTTCAAGTCAAAAGAAGGTCTTTTTGAATGGCTCGTCATGCCTTTTGGTTTGACAAATGCTCCAGCAACTTTTATGAGGATGATGGACGATATCCTACGACCTTTCACCAATAATTTTGTAGTGGTGTATCTGGATGACATCCTCATCTACAACAAGACTTGGGAGGAACACTTGCAGCATATTCAGCAGGTTCTCCACACCCTGCGAAGCACAAACTATACGCAAATTTGGAAAAATGCTCCTTCGGCATGGACAGGGTCCATTACTTAGGCTACATCGTTGATCGACATGGTGTGCATGTGGATCCAGCCAAAATCCAGGTCATCCGTGACTGGCCAGCCCCAACCACACTCACTGAACTTCGGAGCTTCTTGGGCCTCGCCAATTTCTATCGTCGGTTCATGCTGGGATTCTCTCATATCGCATGGGCCCTCAGCCAAGTGACCAGGGGTGGTGGTAAGGCAAAATTTGTGTGGGGCCTGTCCCAACAACAAGCCTTCGATGACTTGAAGAAGCGTTTGTGCTCATCGCCGGTACTCTCATTACCGAACCTGCAACATCCCTTTGAGATCGAGACAGATGCTTCAGATTATGCTGTGGGCACCGTTCTCACTCAACACGGCCACCCCCATGGCATATCATAGTGAGACACTCTCAGATGCTGTCCGCAAGTACCGTACCTATGACAAAGAAATGTACTCCATTGTACAAGCCTGCCGCCAGTGGAGACATTACATTCTTGGGAAGGAGACAGTCATCCACACTGATCACAAGCCACTACAATTCATGCAGACCCAAGGAAAGTTGCAGAATGACCGCCATCAGAAGTGGTCAACATATTTACAGCAGTTCCACCTCAACATCAAATATAAAACAGGAAGTACCAACCGAGTTGCTGACTGCCTCAGTCGACCTCCCAGTCGCGGCACTTACCACGGTGCTAGACTCTTGTGGCCACGAGACCTCCGGATGGCCCCACCTCTATGAGACAGACCCTGACTTCTCCGCCACCTATCAAATGTTGGGCACCAACTCAGTGGCTGCTAATTTCCATCTTCAGGACGGGTTGTTGTGTCGTCTGGGCCATCTCTGCGTTCCATCAAGCGAGCGCGCGAAGCTGATTTGGGAAGCTCACTACAGTCGAGTGGCAAGACACTTTGGCGTCGAAAAGACAGTGGCAGTGTTGCAGAAACATTTCTACTGGCCGAAACTTCGACAGGATGTCGGCAAGTATATCAGGTCCTGCACCGCTTGCGCTATTGCCAAACCGACCACTAAGAAACAGGGCCTATACACCCCTCTGCCTACTCCTGACAGGCCATGGGAATCCATCTCAATGGACTACATGTTGGGCCTCCCGTCCACCAAGAGGGGAAATGAATGTGTTTTCGTGGTTGTTGATCGCTTTTCCAAGATGGCGATTCTAGCCGCTTGCAAGAAGAACATCACAACAGAAGCCACTACCAAGCTCTTCTTTGAACGAGTATGGGTACATTTTGGGATCCCACATACCATTATCTCAGACTGTGACAGTCGGTTCCTCAGCTCATTCTGGTCAAGCCTCTGGTCATTGCTGGATACCAAGCTCACCAAATCCACTGCCTTCCACCCCCAGACCGATGGACAAACGGAGGTCGTCAACCGGATGGTCGTACATATCCTGCGCATGTACAATTCAACACACCCCCCTCACATGGGATGAGAGTCTCCCCTATGTCCCAACATAGCTACAACCGAGCCCTGCATAGCTCAACTGGCCACAACCCCTTCCAGGTGGGGTTGGGATTCCAACCATTGGGCCCCATGGATGTTGCACTTCCCCTTGCGACCACCTCGGCCGACTCGTCCCCAGAAGCTGACAAAGCCGCCCGGTTCATTGAACGGATCCAGCATATCCGCCAACAGGTTTCAGGATATTCTACAGAAGTCTAATGCCAAGTACAAGCAGCGCCATGATCAACATCGGGTGCCACATAAGTTTCAGGTGGGGCGACAAAGTTTGGTTGCATTTGCAGAAAGAAACGCCTTACAGGGCCCCATCGAAAGCTTCGCCCACTCCATTATGGGCCGTACACCATCACCAAGGCAGTGGGTGACAATGCTTTTGAGCTCAACATTCCCCCCTTCCTTGGTCTGCATCCAGTCTTCAACGTGGCTCTCCTTCGTCCATATTTCCCACCACTATTAGACACCTCGGAGATAGCAGAGAAGTTGACACCAACAGAGCTCAACCCTGACTTGCCTACAACAAGCATCCAGTGATCATATTGCAGACACACAGATCAAGGGCACTCGACATCAAAGGATCCAGCTTTTTCGAGTTGTCAAAGCAGGGCAGCTCCTGCACCAAGGCAAGTGGCTCACCCGAGGCCAAATTCAGCAGAAATTTCCTCATCTGATGGCGAAACTCAACACAATGGAGACCATTGCTTCCTAAGGAGGGAGGATTGATCCAGGTGGATATTGGTGGCCACCCACCTTTCCAACTGGCTCAAAACAGTTTTATGACAATTTTGGTATTGTACTATTTTTAGCAGTTTTTCGGGTCCTGAACTTCCGGGGCCATTTTGAGGCCCTAAACGACCTTTTTTGGAAATTTGGGGGGCCAAATGGTTGCCCCCCGGCATGCATTTGGCCCCATTCAAAAGTTGTAAATCTCGGATAGACCTTTCCAACGGGCTACCGAGCGCCCCCAAAACGGAGATCGTATGCAAAAGTTACGACCCCCGGGAAGTTGATGTACTAACTTACCCAAAACGGGGCCCACATGACTTTTGGCGCTTCATCTCCTAGGGTTAGGTTTTTGGATGTCGAGGGTTTTTGACATTCCTGTTTATTGTAAAAGGCCTTGAGAGCCTCATTGTAACCATCTTCTTGCGAAATGAGCACAGCCGTCACATCTCTTCTCAGAGATAAGCCGCCACCATTCCAGCAAGCTTGTTTTCCGCTGCATTTTACAGTTCTAGCTTATTTCCTTATTGAATAGAAAACCAGTTTTACTGTATCTCTGTTATTTTGTGTTAAGCATCTGATAATAATCTGTATTCATTTCGTTCTGCTCATAAAATACGGATCAGGATCTTTATCCTAATCATAGACCAAAACAAGGTCTCCTTTGGATAAAAACCCTAGGTCTAACACACTTATCGTATTGAGTTTTGACTTGTCTCTTGTGTGCTTCATTTTCCATGAGCGCATCTCGGTGTTGTTCATCAAAATGTTCTAGATGAATCAGGCGTTCTTCCAAAGCATATGTCTTAGGTAAAAGTTGAATGGCCAACTTTAATGATGGTATTTCACACTCAACAGGTGTGACTTCCTCCATCTCGTGAATGAGTTGGAAGGGTGAAAAACCGGTAGCAGTCTTAACGGTTGTTCGATACGCCCAGAGAGCTGGATACAACATGACATGCCAATTTGACCTACTAGCATTAATTGTGCGCTGGAGAATGGTTTTCAAAGTTTTGTTTACTGCTTCGACTTGTCCATTTTCTTGGGGATAGAAAGGAGATGAATGATCCTGCCTAAATCCCAGGATAGTAGTCAACTCAGTCATCATATTATTTTTAAAATGTCTACCATGATCTGTAACAATCTATTTAGGGATACCAAATCTAGAGTTAACCTGATTGAATATGAAATAGGATGCAATTTATCCACCCACCTTCATAATAGGCATTGCCTCTTCCCACTTCGTAAAGTAATCCACAATGACAATAATGTACCAATGCCCCCTAGTAGAAACTGGGTTACATGTCATATAATCAACCCCCCACTTAGTGAAGGGTACCATTGCGATGACAGGGAATAATGAAGCTAGATGTGTTCGCATCTTTTTGGTGAAGAGATGACATGGATGATAGCACTTAACAACTTCCACACAATATTTAAAGCTGGTGGGCCAAAAATAACCAGCACATAGTATTTTTTGAGTTGTTTCCAACCCAGATAGATGAACCCCAAAAGCTCCATTGTGGGCATCATTCAAAATGAACTTAGCCTCTTCAAAATTTAGACAATGACGTAAGATAGAATCAACCCCTCCTCCATACAAAGTATCAACAATTATGAGGTAGTTCTTAGCGTTATGTTGAAGTTGCCATCGTTCTTATTTTGAAAAGGCTGGTGGACACTTCAAAGTTTGGAGATAGATTAAAATATCCCCATACCACGGATCAGAGGTATAAATTAGGAAGATGTGTTCATCAGGGAATGAATCATCTTCCACTTTGAAATCCTCACCACTAGGGAACTTATAAATGAGCTCAGGGAACACTAGATAATTTTTAGATTTAGCAGACTGAAAAAAGTAAGATCAAATTCCTGAAGTATGAAAATTCATTTATTAAAATTTCCCCCGATTATGTGTCAGGTTAATACATACTAAAATGGATTGACGTTTGCAATAACTGTAGTGGTATGCAACAGAATGTAGTGACAAATCCTTTGAACAACGTAAACAACGGCAAGTGCCAACTTTTCAATGTGGGAATACTTAAGTTTAGGTCTTACTAGAGCGCGACTGAGATAATAGATGACGTGTTCTTGAAGCTAGTCATCCTCCTAAACTTCAACTATGCCAATTGTAGAATTAGATGCAACCAGATATAGAATAAAGTCTCGAGTATAATTTGGTGGAATCAACAAGGGGGTTGATAATGATGCTTTTTTCAAAAGCCTTAAAAGAGTGTTGAGCAGCCTCGTCCCATAAAAATGGGGTATCTTGTTTAAGTAAATGCATGAACGTTATCTTCGCACAGTTAAGGATGGAATGTTTGAGGAAGTTGGACATGCCCTGCAGAATTTGAAGTTGTCGAATGTTTAGAGGAGGAAGCAATTTAATGATAGCCTCAATTTTCAATGGATTGACCATAATCCCTTTATTGGACACTATGGATCCTAGCAGTAGTCCATACTAGACACGGAACACACATTTATGAGGATTCAATCGAATCTTGTAGTGTCTGCATCGCTCAAACACAAGTCGTAAATGGTCTGGATGATCTCGTCATTTTCGAGATCGCGCAGGGATATCATTAAGGTACGTTTCAACTATATGTTTGATATCATGGAAGGAAAAATTAATTGCTCGCTAGAAGGTAGCTCCCACATTCTTCAAACCGAAAGGCATCTTCCTATAAGCAAAGCTACGCCAGGGATAGATAAAAGCTGTCTTGTGTTGATCTTCCGGTTTGATTTGGATTTGGTTATATCCCGAAAATCTGTCCCATAAAAGAAAATATTTCGTTACCCCCACATGCGTCTATTATCTGATCAATGAAAGGTGTGGGGTAATTATCTTTAGGAAACACTTTATTCAAATCCCTAAAGTCCATGCACACACAGATAGTACCTTGCTTTTTATCAACCGGAACTGGATTAGAAAGCCATTTTGTCATTGCAATGGGTTAGATAAAACCGGCTTTCAATAGCTTTTCTACTTCAGCTTTTACAACTGCATATTTTCGTGGGTTAACTGTACGAAGTTTTTATCGAACGAGTTTCACATTTGGATATGTATTAATTTCATGTTCAACAATAGATGGGTCAATGCCTGGAATCTCCTCATATGACCAGGAGAAAACATAGCATAATTCTTTAAACAGATCAGTATACATGTGAACTTCCTCAAGAGAACAACTCGCACTGATGAAGATATTTTCCATGACATTAGGTTTTATAGAGATATTGATCGGGATTTTTTCCGATATATTAGCCATATTTACTTCAGCGAAAATTTCCTTGTTTCATTAAAGGTTTAATAAGGTTGATCAACATCCCCACTTAGTCTCACACGGAACTCCTCATTCTCAATACTGTCCAACTCTGGAAGGAAGTAAGATCTATGATGCATGTGTTCCCAATGTTGATGCATGCCTACCATTTCTTCCAAAATGGCTTCATCCGAAGGAAAAGCTGTGTCTAAACAGTTGAAAGAATGAGTGGATTCCATCGCCCAAGCAGGATCATAATCAACATATAACTCGTCATAGATTGAAGGAGTTGAGATGGGATCCATGGAAATTTCTTGCAATGCTTGGTAAGAAACCTATACCACGGATAAGGGAACTACTGGTTCATCTTGAGTGGGTAATATCCAAGGATCAATTTTATTAGAAATTGTAAAAACATCCTTAGATACTGAAACGGTGTTTCGAGTACTTGAAGAACCAATATAACTTACGGGAGCAGGAAAATCAAAAGTGCCCATAAGAGAAGAAAATAAAACTACTCCCAAAATCTCGCTAGGTCGATGTACCTAATAAATTATTGGAATGTTTGGTTCCGAAGAGGTTGTGTTATTTTTTCGGGTAAAGGACAACTGGTCAACTATGACGATTTTTCCTTCATGAGGAAATACCAAGACGCGAAAAATGAACGATGGAACAAATTGCATAGCATACGTCCAACTCCTTCCTAACAATAGATTGTAGTCAAGAGGAGCATCTACAACCTCAAATCCCACTGAAATCACTTTCCCTGCTAATTGGATTTCAAAAGAGGGTAAAATTCCATGCAGACAGAAAGATCTTCCATCGAAAGCAGTAAGCAGTGTTATTGAAGGAACCAACTCAGGGGAGCCTAAATCTCAACAACAAGAAATAACCATCATGCACGTAAATGCGCCTTCATCTATAACTGTTCGTCCGATGGTTTTAGAACCATGAACTACTTCAATTTGGAAAGCGACGTGATACGACAACTGAGGTTTGACATCAAACATAACAAACTTCGCCAACAAATTGGAGGAATGAAGACTTCCTATATCTTCCAGAAGTGCATGCCGTTGTGAAGGGAAAATTTGCAAAACTTCTAAAGAGGACATAGCACACAGTTTTTGGGATAAGTATTCAACAACATAATAGTTGGGAGCAGCCCTCGAATTAGGGTTGTGTGAAGCTCTCTTATAGACACCTTTCGGTATCTTTGGCATAGGGTCTACTGGCCTTTCTATATGAAGAGGAGCTGACACCTCAAGAGTCTCTTTGTAATTTTGTGATGATTAGGGGATATAGTTTCTTGCTCTGGTTTGTAATAAATCCTTTGAACTAACCATATTTATGTACAACTGATTAGATGATGTGGCACCTTGGGTGCCCCCAGCACTAGATCCACCAGAAGTGTGAGGAACCTGCAACAATTAATTGATAAAATTCACAATATATGAGATCACATAATATTTTTATTGATCGCAGGCCACTTCGAGGGGGAAACCTCCTTTGAGCAAGCTCAATACAAATAACTTCATGGTGCCTTCATTGGCCTCGACACACACTTATATACTAAGTCTATGCCCAATACCATGGGTCAATACCATGGAACATATAATACTATGGGATGACTTACAAAGCATATGCATCCAATACTATGGGTCAATACCATGGGATAATACAAACTATGGATCAACAAATACTACAGGACGACTTACAAAGCATACGCGTCCAACAACAATATACTAACAAAGTAAAGAGAAGTGTTGAAACGGGTTCCTAACATCCCCTCTCCCTTAGAAAAAACTTTGTCCTCAAAGCTTTAGATGTGGAAGTTGATGCGGAATCTGAAGGAGTGGTTCTCCTATAGCATCCTCGTGTTGCATTTAGTGCCACTGAATTAATACCTCTGTGATAGATTGAGAGAGAAGTTGGCGCCTTTTGAGTTGTAGGGAGGATTTCTTGGAAGTATGGAGATGAAGAAGAACCATATCAACTGCTTGAAAGGTGCGCTCATAGCAGTGCTGATCAACTTGTAGTTTCATTCGAATTCTGTCCATGTGAAGATTGTCCTGCATAATGAGAAGAATCTGATCGCGGTTTTGAAGAACTGAGTCAATTTCTTGAATTGGGGAACTGCTGAGGGTGCATGGAAGAAGAACTGGTGGTGCCTGTCCATAGATTGCTTCATATGGTGTCATTTTAGATGTGGTATTGTACCATCGGAGCACTTCAAGGAAATCCATAGAAATAGTTGTCCAAATATGTGTAGGTATGGGCAAGGGTTCGAGCAGTCCCGAAAGGATTGTCGTTTCACCCTTGTTGACCTGGAAAATATCACAGTCAGCCACCATTTGTTGAATTTTCATTTTCAGTCCCTGCAAAAATAAGTTACACTGTTCCTGGTCCTACATTTTGAGGAACCCAGAGTGCCCATGCCGATGGAAAAGCAGGGAGTTCATAGAAGACATAGCCCTGTTGAACAGATTGCAACCAATTTGGAACAAGCAGAGAAATAGCTCTAAGAGAAACTGGGTCATCAAATGTGTGAGAAGGAGCATCCACCACCAGATTGTCCCTACCCTTCTTGTAAGTGATCGCATAGGCATAACCCATGAGTTGGATAACCAATTTCAGGTGTGCTGGGAGGAGACCCGTTGTTCAAGGAAATTTTCCAGACTATGGTGAGTAGTCTTGATGCATAAATAATTCTTTAATAGGTATGGCTGTCACTTCTGTACTGTATGCAAAATAGCCATCATTTCCTTCTCAGATGTAGATGCGGGTAAATTCTTACTGGAAAGGTCTCTTGAAGGAGGCAACTGGTTCAGCAAAGACACCCGCATATCTATCCAAGGAAGTAGTGGAGACTGTTGATGGGCGCATCTGAATGGAATGGAGTTGAGCGATGACACCATGTGAATTCTTCTTAAGGATCTTTTCCAAGTGATGTGAACTGATGATGCGAAGAGACCCTGGTTGTAAGCCCGTAAATTTTTGTTGTTTCCCATTGACTGAAAACTGCATCCAAAGTTGAGCAAAATCCCATAAGATGGTGCTAAGTGTGAGTAACCATTGAACGCCCAAAACCACATCACATCCTCCTAAGGACAAGGAAAACATGTCAGAGTGCAAGTTATAATATTCCAGAGAGATACGCACATTGTGACACTCCCCTTGCAAGGTGAGTTTCCCCCATTGGAAATCATGACTTCAAAGTTGGAGCAAGGATGGACAAAACAATCAACCTATTTGGCGATCCAATGGTCAATGAAATTATGACTGCTACCACGAATCAATGAGTATTGTAAGATGGGTCTTCTTGAAGTAACCCCTGACTCGCATTGTTTGTTAGGTGGCGACTCCAGCTAAAGCATGGAGAGATATCTCTGGGTGGTTATCCGAAGACGGAGGGTCAACAGGTGGCTGATGAATGTCAACTTGATCATCCAGTGTATCTAGAGCTTCTGCACCAAGTTCAGAGGGAGGCAGAGAATCCACATCTAAGAGATAGAGTTGTGGTTCAACACATCTATGTCCCCTGTTAACACCTAAAAAGTGCTCACTAGCTCATTTCCTTATTCACATGACCCATTTGTCCACTTTTCCACCATCTGAGCCTCTGAAGCCAACAAAATATCACCAAAAGACCTTAGTACACCCCTTTTTCCCACTCAAAAAGATTATTTTTCCTAAAAAAGCATAAAAAAACCCTCAAAAAGGGTCCAAAATTCCCAAAAGTATTAAAAAGGGAATAAAAATATTAATTTTATTCAAAAAAGAAAAAAGGAGGGAAAAGTACCTAAACCATGTTGGTTAATACCATTGGTTTCCACAAAACCACAAATGGTATTCCCTACCACCAAAACCTATAAAAAGGTGGTAGGGGCTCCTCATTTCAGATCCATCCATATTCCTATCCTCATGCTCCCAAAATCTCCCTTGATTTTTTGGCCATTGTAGCAACCTTGGAGAAAGGACCCATTGGAGATTGGAGCTGCTCACCATTGGAGCTACTCAACAAACCTTCATCACTTGGAGGTATTGTTATTGCAAGCACTTGCTTGCCCCCATTTTCAATACAAAAATTATTACTTATGTTTCTTGTTCTTGTTTTTTAATTCAAAAATGCACATGCTAGTTTACTTTGGTTTAGATTTAGTTTATTGTTTTTGCTTAATATTGAGACTGCTACTACTAGTTAGCGGGTGCCCATAGCACTAAGCTTGGTTGCAAAACCAAGCCAACAGTTTTTTGGCAACTTCGTTGCTTTCGAATCTTTAGATCTCACTTTTGCTTTAGATCTTAGTTTTTGATTGTATTAGGTAGTTTAATTTATAGATCGGCCACGCTAGACAGCAGATCCATTGCTGTTCTAGATCTTGGCTCATTTCATTGCCATTAACAGCCCAAAATTTTCATTTTCGGCTTCGTTTTTCGGCATCCGCATACGGCTTTCGCCTCGTGGATTTTTGCCCAACAGTCGCACGGCTCATCACGACTGCGCAGCTTTTTTCCACGCGGTTCATTGCGGCTTCGCGGCCCATTAGCGTGCTGCACATCGCGGATTCGCGGACCTTTTCCGCGCTGCACATCGCGACTGTGTGACAAAATCCCGCGCTGCACATCGCAGCTTCGCGGTCAAAACCCGTGCTGCCCATCGCGACTGTACGACAGAAACCCGCGCAGTCCATCGCGGCTATTCTGTCAAAACCCGCGATGCTAATTTTTTCATTCGGCCGAATCGTTTAAAAAATTAATTTCTTACTGTATTTTCTGCCCACATAGCACATTTTCCAGTATTAGAAATACTGCATATTTTACAGCCATAGAAAAATTTTACTATTTAGAATGCACCTTTGAAAAAAGTCTTTTTAAAAATTTTCAGAAATTGAAAGAAGGATTTCTTTTTGCATTTTTATCTAGATTTAAAATTTTCGCTGTTTACTTCTTTAATATTTTGCCCATAGCAATTTTTGAAAAAGAAATCCGTTTATTTCTTAAAGAAGTCATATTATTTGCTTTCCTATTTAAAAAGATCCTTTGTTTTTTGAATAGTCTTTGCAAAGCATTTAATTTCCATTTATTGAAAAGTCATATTATTTGTTTTACTATTTCAAAAGATCCTTTGTTTTTCTTGAATATTTTCTGTAAAGCATTTACTTTTTCAATTTCAGTTTAAAATACCACACGTGCACCCAATCAAACACATAATTTAAACTGAGCCTTAAAAAACAAACCCTAACTTCAACAAACTTTTAACCCCACTTGGGGAACACTTAAAAGAACTTTGTAGCTAGGTAGCATTGAGGGGATAGGTGTTCCAATAACACCCCTTAGTTATTACATTTGAGGCATAGAAGTTGTCCATTAGGGAGCCAAAATCTCCTAGTATTTATTGGCACGGTCACAACCGGTTTATGGGAGGGCCTCTCCCCTAGGAGGGTTGAAGTCGCGAGGATGGTTCCGGAAGCCTGAGTGGAATACCGAAATCCATTCAGTAACCGAAGGGCTACCATTCACAGTTCTCGGGATATCCCTGTATGGGGGTATTGCGGTAAAAGGACCAAACGACAGATTTACCTTTTCTCGACATGTCATGAATGGAGTATCCTAGTTGCCATTCTTTAGGATTGATTACCCGGTGTCCCTCTCGGTAGGGGGATATCTAGCCGTTGACTCAACACTCAATATTGTCTGACTTGGATTTCATCACCTTGCAGAGAATATAGTTTGTTGATTCACAATACTTTTAGTTAGGTGTTTGCATGATACAATCCACCTTTGGTCTAGTTACACCTATTTTTTCTAGAAGCTGTTTGCATGTTGGTACTCTGACCATTTTTTGCATCCCTCCACTTATTATAGCACAACTGCTATAATAAGTGCCTTTTTGAGGTTGATTTTTTGGCCTGAGAGCCTTCATTTTCACTCCCCTTCTTGCACCCTTGGTTGAATTAGGGTTTTGAGTTTTTTATATATTACCATTTTACACATAAGATTTTTTCACAAAAAAACTTATTTCTCACCATTGAGAATTTTAGACGCTCTCGTCGTCTTCAGGGCGAACTCCCAGAGTTCAGTCTACTTGGCTCGCCACGTCACCGATGTCGAGCCTTATCCCTTGACTTGACACATCGTCGGTCAAACAGACAGTCATCCGATTCTAACACGCCTCACGTCACATTTGATTTTGAGGCAGAATCCGAAAACCTTACCGAGTTGTTACCAACCAACCCCATGGCTGGGACACAATTCGACCCACTTTTTACCAGCACCATAGGTGAGACATCCACCGACCCTTCTGCTACGGTGCCATCCATGGCAACCACCACCCCCCTAGGTATGCCTAATATGGCGGACACTCCACATTTAGGAATGCCCAACACAGGGCCACCTCCTGTTATAGGAATACCCAACACAGGGCCACCAACTGTTATGGGTATGCCGAATATAGGGGTCACACCCCCTCTCAGTTCCACAACCCAGATTCCAGGAATCACCACTACTATTCCTAACCCAAGTGTAACCCATGTTGCACTTGGAAGCGCTGGACCATACCAGACCACACCTATTGGAGGAGACATACCTTCAATACCTAGCATACATTTAGGCGCTACTGGACCCCTACATCATACCACCATGACTATGCATGTCCCAGTCCCAGTCCCTACATCTGCTAGCTTACCGTACATGACAAGTCTGAACTTACCAGACTTAGCCAGGCTCACTAATGACCCTATCAGACACGATACTGCGTGGCCTCACATGCCCACCAAAATCCCCTCTGACATCCCTAAGTTTGAGGGCAAGGCAGGTGAGGACCCCCAGAACCATATCATGTCCTTCCATCTATGGTGTTCCTCCAACTCCATAGTGGATGAATCTGTCCGCCTCCGTTTGTTACAGCACACCTTCACTGGCTTTGCAGCTAAGTGGTATATCGAGCAACCCCATGGGACACATGCCACCTTTACCTCCCTCGCCTCGACCTTCCTGCAGTTCTTTCAGTTACCTGTCTGCTATGATGCGGGAGTTGAGATCCTACTGTCTTACAGACAGAATATGGCCACCCACATCACTGACCACATTCATGAGTGGCGTCGACGCCGAAGCCTCTGCAAAATCAAGTTAGATGACTGCATCTTCTTAGATTGGTTCCTAAAATCCCTCCTCCCTCTCATTGCCAAGGACGTGGCATCCGAACGAGCCTAGTCTGAAGAAGAGGCCATCCTCAAAGCCCAACAATTTGATCTCATTTATGCCCAATCGGGTTATCTGTATACCATTATACCTGACGCCCCTCGGGGTGAGTCATCCCAACACGATGCGCCGGGGGCATCCCATGCCGCTGATGGCATCATTGGTCGTATGGCCTCACATCCCCAACCCTTTTCCATTGCACATCCTAGCCATGGTCCCGACCTTTCGCGGGATACATCTCAATCTGGAGCAACCAGTTCATATGCTCCCATGGCACATCACCACCATACCCACAGACCTTCATGTCCACCTCAGTGCTTTGGTCATGCACCACCTGCATACGCCCCCCTAGCTGCACCTCAACCAGTGTATTATCCACAGCAAGCTGCGATAACTAGCCCAACACCTCCAATAGCTCAGGGTTACCAACAACCCCAGCCGGTAACTGGACCACCTCCAGCCCCACAGGCTTATTATCCACCACAACCTGCTCCCGCACCTGCGGCGAACCAAAATACTCCCACTGCTCAAGGGCAAGTGTAAACACAGCACAACCAGCCCCAGCACCAAAACAACCAACGCAACCAAGGTGCGCAACAGAACCGTGGTAGAGGTCGTAACCGCGGTAATAACCAACAACATCAGCAAGGTCCTCCACCTCCCAATCCTCCACAAAATAACAATGCTGCTCCTCCCAACCGCAATCCGGATCGTAATCCCAGGCAGCCTAAAAATAATAACCTCATAACAAACCACCCTTGTTCTATCTGCGGGGTCTATGGTCATTACACACATTCTTGCCCACATTTGGAGCGAGCTCGGCAACTCTGGACCGACGATGCCCATTGTCAAGGGCAAGCGGCTCCTCAGCCGCCACCCAACCCTCCACCACCTCAACATCAACCTTTGGTGCTGTAAAACCCCTTTCCAAACCAAGGTGTAGTGAACACTCAACCGTTAGTTCCCCCTCAGGGCAACGTGCCACCACAACAGATCACTTATGCAGCCCCTGATCAACCCATGTTTGATTCAGGTACTCACCACTTGTTGATGATGTCAACTGCCGATGCCAACCTCCAAACCCGTCGGAACCAATATGGCTCCACCTCTGAAGCCTCTCCCACCGATAAGAATACTAACTTTCATCCCACAAATCAGACGTTACGTATACCCCTGACTCCGCTTGATGGCGCTCCCAAAGCACCTCGCTTCCCACTTTGTCGCATCAATAATAACCCCAATGCTCGCGCTGCGTCGAATTACAACATTGTCGACGACTTAGCCCAGTCTCCTGCAGCCATGTCTGCTTTAGAAGTCTTAAAAAACTGTCCTTCACAGTGTAAGACTTTGCTCTCTGCCATTGGCGCGATTGACCCCAATGATTCACAACTTATCGCATTCGATTCAGACCAGTCTAAACCACGACTGCCTTCCAGTTTAGCATTCCAAGTTTTCGTTTTCATTCGGAATCTTGTCATCCATCGGTGCATTATCGATGAAGGGGCCTCTACATGCGTCATGTCCACATTCGTTTGGCAGAAGTTGGGATCTCCCACTCTCCAGCAGTCCACCACTGCGTTGCAAGCCTACGACGGCCGTTCGACTCAACCCCAGGGTCTCTTACCTAATGTCCCCGTCCAGCTCGAGGGTAAAACCATGCTCATTGACATTGAGGTCATCAATGCCCAACTTGACTATAACCTTTTACTTGGCCGTAGTTACATGTATGCCATGCGGGCTGTTGCCTCATCCGTTTTTCATACCATGCAGTTCCCCCATGAGGGACGCATGGTCAAGGTCGACCAACTCACATATTACGACCCCAAGGCCCCCGCTGCACCCGAAAATGTTCTCCCCATGGTTGAATAACCTGTTTGTGGTGCAAATACCTCATTCGTTTCCTCAGTGGGACCCGGACTCTACTCTGACGCGCCGATGACTTCTAGATTCTAGGCCATTCCACCACCGTCATCAGAGACCCACGTCGCTAACCTCTGCACTCTTTCACAAACACCCGGTAATCAACCCTCCTTGTTACCCAAACCACCATTGGTCCCTAGTCACATTGGGGTTACACCCATCCACACAATCCCCTTTCTATTTCCTCCTTCGGGTGTAGTAAGCGCCTCGGTTATGGCTACCCTTAGTCTCCCCGGGTTAACATTGGGATTACCCGTGTGGTATATTTCGCCTCTTGTTCCCCCGCCGACACCAAATGTCATCCTACAACCGGTGCAACCCATTTTTACTTCTACTCAACCACCTCCCGGTATCACTACTCCTTCGTCATCAACGAATGCCCCTCCACTCATCAGACCCACTGGGGGCAGAGGCCCACAACCATACATTGCGGTACCCCCACCCAAGGCAGCTAAAGCTCCCCCCGTATTTCATGCTCCTCCAAAATGCTCATTGTGTGATGAGTTAGGCCATCCAACCGATCAGTGTCCACAGTTACCTGCATTAATGGAACACATGCAAATGTTGGACGATGACCCCAACATCCCGGTGGTCAAACTCGATCCAAACCCCATGCCTCGTGATAAATCACTGCACGCCAACCACCCTTGTGCCATATGCGGTGTTTACGGTCACTACTCACACCACTGTCCTGATATCCCAGATTACAGAGCAGCTCTCTATGAGATGAATAATTTGGACCTTGAGATGGCACCCCCTACTATTGAGGAGATCTACCCTCCCGCATCATCCTCATCCGGAGAGATTAACACCATTTATATGATCTCTTCGACTACCACTTTCAAACCAGAACCCCTTTATTTGTGGTCTGACTACTTCAATACTGACTTGCAAATTTTGGAAACACTCACTGCACCCAACTACCCTTGGGACGATATGGACCATCGCTCCTACTTCCTCCCAGAGGCATCTACGTCCACGGCATCTAACCAGCTATTCGTCGAATCGAAAGCTTTCATACCCACTAAGGTCGGTTGGTTAAAGGACCCCATCCCAGCACCGGGTGCCTTTGAAGAAGGGAACATGTCCAACATTTCCCCCATTATACAAATTGACATTTCCACCACACCTGGGAAACATGAGCTCATCTCGCTGGGTGCATCTTGCACTCAAGCAGAGACTCAGGCATACAAAAAACGTTTTCAAGAATTCCGTGATGTCTTTGCCTGGTCCTATACCGAAATGCCTGGTCTTGACCCCGCCATTATAGAGCACCACATTGACACATGGCCTGATGTCCCCCCCGTTCGTCAGAAACAACGACCTATTCATACTTCCAAGCTCCCCGCTGTTAAAGACGAGGTTGAGAAACTTCGCGAAGCAGGATTCATTTATCCTATTCCTTATACCACATGGGTTTCAAACCCCGTTCCCGTCAACAAAAAACAAGGCACCCTTAGAGTATGTACTGACTTTCGTGATTTAAACCGCGCCTGTCCCAAAGACAATTTCCCCACACCATTCACTGACCAACTCAGCGATGTGTGTGCGGGACATGAAGTCCTATCTTTCATGGATGGTTTTTCCGGATACAATCAGATTAAGATCCGTAAGGAGGATCAGTACAAGACTGCCTTTACCACCCCATGGGGCACATTTGCCTATCGTGTCATGCCTTTCGGCCTAAAAAATGTTGGTGCCACCTTCCAGTGGGCCATGACCTACTGTTTTCACGACTTGGTCCATATCCTGCTGGTCTATCTTGATGACCTTACAGCTCGTTCCCGGAAACGATCAGACCACCTTAACGACCTCCAGCAAGTTTTCCTGCGTTGTCGCAAATATAAAATCCGCTTGAACCCACACAAGTGTGTCTTTTGCATTCCTGCAGGCCGTTTGTTGGGTTTCATTGTTTCCCAGGATGGAATTACTGTTGATCCCCTGAAAGTCAAAGCCATCTTAGACCTTCCCTCTCCGTGCACGCTTCGACAACTCCAGAGTTTGCAGGGGCGGTCCAATTTCCTTCGTCGCTTCGTGCCTGATTACGCCACCAAAGTTCACGGATTCTTACGCCTACTTCGCATCCACATACCCTTTGTTTGGGATGAGCAAGCAGACACGGCGTTCGAAGCCCTCAAAAAATCCCTCGCGCTTTCCCATCTCATCACTGACCTCCCATCCTCTTCGTCATCACCCGCTGTCCAAACGGATCTGATTGACGATCACATCTTCATTATTTCGTCTGATGACCTATGGTACGGTGACATCCTAGTTTACCTCCGCACACAGAAATTCCGACCTAACATCGATCGTGACGGACGCCATCGTATACGTCACCAAGCCCCTCGATACCTTTTGTTAGGGGATGTACTTTATCGACGCGGCGTTGATACCATCCTACGACGTTTCCTATCCCATAGTGAGGCGGAACAAGTCCTCAATTATTGTCATAGCGGTGCTTGCGGAGGCCATTTCTCCGGCATGGCCACCGCCCAAAAGATCATTCGTGTAGGGTACTTTTGGCCCTCATTATTTACTGATTGCATCACCGTAGTCAAACATTGCCAAAACTATCAACTTTTTTCCCCCAAAGCAAGAACCCCACCTTCCCCCCTTCATCCAGTCGTTACTGCGGGACCATTTTGCAAATGGGCCATTGACTTCCTTGACTGCAATCCCACGTAAGCCAACAGTCACAAACATATTATTGTGGCCGTAGATTATTTCACCAAGTGGGCGGAGGCCATGCCAACTTATAATTGCACAGCCGATACCGCAGCACGGTTCTTTCTCAACCACGTTATCGCGCGTTTTGGAGTGCCCAAGCAACTTGTCTCAGACCACGGCTCTCACTTCGAAGACGCCGTTTGGAAAGAACTATCAACCTTACTGAAATTTGAACACCATTTTTCCTCTGCTTACTACCCCCAAGGAAATGGCCAAGTCGAAGCAATAAACAAAATTTTAAAAACGATCCTCCACCGCACTGTAGCCAAACACAAGTCAAATTGGCACCACATGCTCTTCCCAACACTATGGGCATACCGCACGTCAACTAAAACCGCCACCGGTTTTACCGCTTTCCACTTAGTTCACGGTGTCGAATCCGTCCTCCCCATTGAGTGCCAGAATCCAACCTTACACATGGCCATTGAACTCCTACCAGACACTGCCCCAATCGAGCAACGCTTACTACTCCTGGTGCAGGCCGATGAAGATCGGCGCACAGCCCTTCAAACCATGGAAGCAGCCAAGAACCGATCCAAATTGAATTATGATAAACATGTCCACCCAAGAACTTTTTCCGAAGGGGACCTTGTCCTCGCCTACGATCAGGCTCACGACAAAACCGGAAAAGGAAAGTTTGTATCCATGTGGCAAGGCCCATATATTATCCACACTTGCCTCGGACAAGGGGCATACATTCTGACCGATTCAGAAGGCAACCCCCTCCGCAACCCACGCAACGGGTTGTACCTCAAGCGATTTTACCCATAGTAAATCGCATGGACACCACCGTCCATGACTGAACTTCATGCTAGTTTTTTCCTTTTCCTTTTTTTCATCAGGTCCATTTTTTGACCACTTTGTTTTGACACCCTCGTCACCTCGATTTGCGTGCCACATTGGCCGTTCTTCGTTCTTGACGTGTCTTATATCGCCGGATTCAGTTTTCCACGCTCGTGATGATGCTTGAGATCATTTCTCGCTCTCACGCCTAGTTTTTTCGGGCATTTTTTCCACGCCCCCTTGCCGCCTCGGTTTGCATGCCACATTGGCCGTTCTCCGTTTTCGACAATCTTTATATCGCTGGATTCAATTTTTCGCGCTTGTGACGATGCTTGAGATCATTCCTCGCTCTCACCTCCAGATTTTTCAGACATTCTTTAAAAATGTCACCCATCACCTCGGTTTGCGTGCCACAATGGCCGTTGCCCCTTGTTGACAATCTTTATGTCACCGGATCCAGTATCCCGCACACATGATGACGCTTGAGACCTTTTCTCGCTCCCATCAATCCCTTGTTGTTCGGTATGATTTTATCGCTTTTTCGGGCCGAGCAATCCTTTTTACGAAAAAGGCACTTAGGGAGTTTCTGTTAAGCTCTTTTCTGACTCCTAAAACAATGAAAAGATTGCCGAGCAACCTTGCTTCCTTTCATGCTCGTTAAACGTATCTGAAAGGGCGTCTACCTGGTATAAGTTTACCCCTTTTCCGGACATCGTAGACTAATTACGAAAAAGGAATACTCTAGTCACATCGGCTAGAAGAGTTCTCCATCTGCATCATTTTATGCTTTTTCGAGCCTTGGAGACTAAACTTACGAAAAAGAACACCAATGGAGTCCCCTTACCGCTTTCAGACTCTCTAAACATGAAAGCGACCACGAGCAATCACCATCCTTGGCTCGTAAAACCAACAGGACAGTAGTCTTAACCACTTTAGAGTCTTCTTATCACTTTCAGACTCCTTAAAAATGAAAGCACCAATGAGGACGAACAGTCCTGGGCTCACGAAATCCACAGGACAGTACTGTTTCAGAGCACACTTTTACCCCTTCTTGGAGCTCATTAAAACTACGAAGAAGGTCCCAATGGTGCTTCTCGGTGCCACAACAGATCACGTCTACTCATATGGCAACTTCCCCATTTTGGTCGCCTTTGTTCAGAGTATTCTGCAGTATGTCACCCTGAGAATCCCTCGACAGCATCCATCAACTTGACCCCCCTAGAGTCAGTATATACCCTTCAGTCCCTAAAAGTATTGATACCCACACCTACAAGTCAATTCCCTACGCTGCCAGGTCAACCATGTCATCTTGCTCTGAACAAAGGAAGTTTGAGTCTACCCACTATATGACCCCAGTTACTTCCCATCCCCCAAGTATGTCAGTCCTACCATCAGTACTACCACACTTCAGTTCCACACCTCGCGCTCCTATCAAGGAAACATCATTGCCTTGTTAGTTGCTAGTCTCCCTCTGTCGACGACAACCAAATTTATTCCAGAGGATAGACCTAGAGGTCCCTGTGTCTTGGACTCATCACCATTTATGATGAGTGCCTACGAATAATTTCGAGAAGAGTCCTCAGTGCTTCTCCCAATGGTTGTTTCTCACATGCTCGACTTCAACACCTTCATCGCATCGTTGATACTCGCACAGGGTATTGGTCCGCTCAGTTATTAGTCGAAGACCCCAGATACCTCCCGACTCCTCCACATTTGAGAGTCTACCTATGGATACAACCTGTTACTACTTTTTCTATAGATATCCGGGTTGCGCATGGCGACAGTATTCAGATGTACACCAGTTTTATACTCCCTCGAGTATACAGTTACATATACTTCCCAGAGATGGCTCACAATCATTATGTCCCTACAGATGTTGGACACCTTCATTTCCAGCAGTTCATCAGTTATCCAGTGTATCAGTTATTGAGATCAGTCATGTCATGATCATGAGTACATCCCAAAATAATGTACCCTCTGGACCATTATGATGTACTAATAAATTTTTTTATGTGTTAGACCCCCCCTTCTTGGGACTAATTGTTATGTATATGTCTTGATACGAGCATGGGTATGCCCGCCTCGTCCATCATCAGAGATTATTCCTCATTCATATTGAGGCCATGTAATATTTGCTAATTTTTTGCAGCTTCCAAGGGCCGCGGATCCAGTCTCCAATCGGTCTCTTCTCCTCCCCAAAACCCCAGAAAAAAGACAAAAGAACTATGATGTCTATCGGCCATACGATGAGCTCCTGCCCTCACACATTAGGGGGCAATCTGTTAACACCTAAAAAGTGCTCACTAGATCATTTCCTTATTCACATGACCCATTTGTCCACTTTTTCACCATCTGAGCCTCTGAAGCCAACAAGAGGTCACCAAAAGACCTTAGTACACACCCCTTTTTCCCACTCAAAAAGATTATTTTTCCTAAAAAAGCATAAAAAAGCATAAAAAAGGGTCCAAAATTCCCAAAATTATTAAAAAGGGAATAAAAATATTAATTTATTCAAAAAAAGGAAAAAGGAGGGAAAAGTACCTAAACCATGTTGGTCAATACCATTGGTTTCCACAAAACCACAAATGGTATTCCCCACCACCAAAACCTATAAAAAGGTGGTAGGGGCTCCTCATTTCAGATCCATCCATATTCCTATCCTCATGCTGCCAAAATCTCCCTTGATTTTTTGGCCATTATAGAACCCTTGGAGAAAGGACCCATTGGAGATTGGAGCTGCTCACCATTGGAGCTACTCAACAAACCTTCATCACTTGGAGGTATTGTTATTGCAAGCACTTGCTTGCCCCCATTTTCAATACAAAAATTATTTCTTATGTTTCTTGTTCTTGTTTTTTAATTCAAAAATGCACATGCTAGTTTACTTTAGTTTAGATTTAGTTTATTGTTTTTGCTTAATATTGAGACTGCTGCGACTAGTTAGCAGGTTCCCATAGCACTAAGCTTGGTTGCAAAACCAAGCGAAGACTGCCTTTACTACCCCATGGGGCACCTTTGCCTATCGTGTCATGCCTTTCGGCCTAAAAAATGTTGGTGCCACCTTCCAGCGGGCCATGACCTATTGTTTTCACGATTTGGTCCATATCCTGCTGGTCTATCTTGATGACCTTACAGATCGTTCCCGGAAACGATCAGACCACCTTAACGACCTCCAGCAAGTTTTCCTGCGTTGTCGCAAATATAAAATCCGCTTGAACCCACACAAGTGTGTCTTTTGCGTTCTTGCAGGCCGTTTGTTAGGTTTCATTGTTTCCCAGGATGGAATGACTGTTGATCCCCTGAAATTCAAAGCCATCTTAGACCTTCCCTCTCCGCGCACGCTTCGGCAACTCCAGAGTTTGCAGGGGCGATCCAATTTCCTTCGTCGCTTCGTGCCTGATTACGCCACCAAAGTTCACGGATTCTTACGCCTACTTCGCACCCACATACCCTTTGTTTGGGATGAGAAAGCAGACACGGCATTCGAAGCCCTCAAAAAATCTCTCACACAAGCCCACTTGATCTCCCCTCCGGATTTCTCTCAGGACTTCATCCTTTACGTCTCGGCATCTGAACATGCTGTGTCCGGAGTCTTGGTCCAAGAAGATGCCTCTCATAAAGAACATGTCATTTATTATGTCAGCCAGACCTTGTCTGGCCCATCCCTACGTTACCCATACGAGGAAAGATTAGCCCTAGCTATAGTCTTTTCCGTCCAAAAATTGCAACACTACATTCTGCTCGGTCATACCACAGTTGTCGCCGACTCCAACCCCATGGTCTATCTCCTAAACCGCCGGCTCCTACAAGGTCGTGTTGCTAAATGGGTCATTATCCCCCAGGAGTATGACCTCACTTTCAAAACCCCCAAGAGCACCAAAGCCCTTGCACTTTCCCATCTCATCACTGACCTCCCATCCTCTTCGTCATCACCTGCTATTCAAACGTATCTAATTGACGATCACATCTTCATTATTTCGTCTGACGACCCATGGTACGGTGACATCCTAATTTACCTCCGCACGCAGAAATTTCAACCCCACATCGATCGTGACGGACGCCGTCGTATACGTCACGAAGCCCCCCGATACCTCTTGTTAGGGGATGTACTTTATCGACGAGGCGTTGATACCATCCTACGACGTTGCCTATCCCATAGTGAGGCAGAACAAGTCCTCAATGATTGTCATAGCGGTGCCTGCGGAGGCCATTTCTCCGGCATGGTCACCGCTCAAAAAATCATTCGTGCAGGTTACTTTTGGCCGTCATTATTTACTGATTGCATCACCGCAGTCAAGCATTGCCAAAACTGTCAACTTTTTTCCCCCAAAGCAAGAACCCCACCCGCCCCCCTTCATCCAGTCGTTACTGCCGGACCATTTTGCAAATGGGCCATCGACTTCCTTGATTGCAATCCCACGTCAGCCAGCGGTCACAAACATATTATTATGGCTATAGATTAGTTACATGTTTGCATGATATAATCCACCTTTGGTCTAGTTACACCTATTTTTTCTAGAAGCTGTTTGCATGTTGGTACTCTGACCATTTTTTGCATCCCTCCACTTATTATAGCACAACTACTATAATAAGTGCCTTTTTGAGGTTGATTTTTTGGCCTGAGAGCCTTCATTTTCACTCCCCTTCTTGCACCCTTGGTTCCATTAGGGTTTTGAGTTTTTTATATATTACCATTTTACACATAAGACTTTTTCACAAAAAAACTTATTTCTCACCATTGAGAATTTTAGACGCTCTCGTCGTCTTCAGGGCGAACTCCCAGAGTTCAGTCTACTTGGCTCGCCACGTCACCGACGCCGAGCCTTATCCCTTGACTCGACACATCGTCGGTCAAACAGAGAGTCATCCGATTCTGACACGCCTCACGTCACATTTGATTTTGAGGCACTATCCGAAAACCTTACCGAGTTGTTACCAACCAACCCCATGGCTGGGACACAATTCAACCCACTTTTTACCAGCACCATAGGTGAGACATCCACTGACCCTTCTGCTGCGGTGCCATCCATGGCAACCACCACCCCCCTAGGTATGCCTAATATGGCGGACACTCCACATTTAGGAATGCCCAACACAGGGCCACCTCTTGTTATAGGAATCCCCAACACAGGGCCACCACCTGTTATGGGTATGCTGAATATAGGGGTCACACCCCCTCTCAGTTCCACAACCCAGATTCCAAGAATCACCGCTACTATTCCTAACCCAAGTGTAACCCATGTTGCACTTGGAAGCGCTGGCCCATACCAGACCACACCTATTGGAGGACACATACCTTCAATACCTAGCATACATTTAGGCACTACTGGACCCCTACATCATACCACCATGACTAGGCATGTCCCAGTCCCAGTCACTACATCTGCTAGCTTACCGTACATGGCGAGTCTGAACTTACCAGACTTAGCCAGGCTCACTAATGACCCTATCAGACATGATCCTGCGTGGCCTCACATGCCCACCAAACTCCCCTCTGACATCCCCAAGTTTGAGGGCAAGGCAGGTGAGGACCCCCAGAACTATATCATGTCCTTCCATCTATGGTGTTCCTCCAACTCCATAGTGGACGACTCTATCCGCCTCCGTCTGTTACAGCGCACCTTCACTGGCTCTGCAGCTAAGTGGTATATCGAGCAACCCCATGAGACGCATGCCACCTTTACCTCCCTCGCCTCGACCTTCCTGCAGTTCTTTCAGTTACCTGTCCGCTATGATGCGGGAGTTGAGATCCTACTGTCTTACAGACAGAACACGGCCACCCACATCACTGACCACATTCATGAGTGGCGTCGACGCCGAAGCCTCTGCAAAATCAAGTTAGATGACCGCATCTTCTTAGATTGGTTTCTAAAATCCCTCCTCCCTCTCATTGCGAAGGACATGGCATCCGAACGAACCCAGTCTGAAGAAGAGGCCATCCTCAAAGCCCAACAGTTTGATCTCATTTACGCCCAATCGGGTTATCTTTATACCATTATCCCTGATGCCCCTTGGGGCGAGTCATCCCAACACGATGCGCTGGGGGCATCCCATGCTGCTGATGGCATCATTGGTCGTATGGCCTCGCATCCCCAACCCTTTTCCATTGCACATCCTAGCCATGGTCTCGACCTTTCGCGGGCTACATCTCAATCTGGAGCAACCAGTTTATATGCTCCCATGGCACATCACCACCATACCCACGGACCTTCATGTCTACCTCAGTGCTTTGGTCATGCACCACCTGCATACGCCCCCCCAGCTGCACCTCAACCAGTGTATTATCCACAGCAAGCTGTGACAGTTAGCCCAACACCTCCAATAGCTCAGGGTTACCAACAACCCTAGCCAGTAACTAGACCACATCCAGCCCCACAGGCTTATTATCCACCACAACTTGCTCCCGCACCTGCGGTGAATCAAAATCCTCCCACTACTCAAGGGCAAGTGTACACACAGCACAACCAGCCCCAGCACCAAAACAACCAGCGCAACCAAGGTGCACAACAGAACCGTGGTAGAGGTCGTAACCGCGGTAATAACCAACAACATCAGCAAGGTCCTCCACCTCCCAATCCTCCGCAAAATAACAATGCTGCTCCTCCCAACCGCAATCCAGATCGTAATCCCAGGAAGCCTAAAAATAATAACGTCAGAACAAACCACCCTTGTTCTATCTGCGGGGTCTATGGTCATTACACACATTTTTGCCCACATTTGGAGCGAGCTCGGTAACTCTGGACCGACGATGCCCATCGTCAAGGGCAAGCGGCTCCTCAGCCGCCACCCCAACCCTCCACCACCTCAACATCAGCCTTGGTGTTGCAAAACCCCTTTCCAAACCAAGGTGTAGTGAACACTCAGCCGTTAGTTCCCCCTTAAGGCAACGTGCCACCACAACAGATCACTTATGCAGCACCTGATCAACCCATGTTTGATTCAGGTACTCACCACTTGTTGATGATGTCAACCGTCGATGCCAACCTCCAAACCCGTCAGAACCAATATGGCTCCACCTCTGAAGCCCCTCCTGCCGACAAGAACACTAACGTTCATCCCATGGATCAGACGTTACGTATACCCCCGACTCCGCTTGATGGCGCTCCCAAAGCACCTCGCTTCCCACTTCGTCGCATCAATAATAACCCCAATGCTCACGCTGAGTCGAATTACAACATTGTCGACGACTTAGCCCAGTCTCCTGCAGCCATCTCTGCTTTAGAAGTCTTGAAAAACTGTCCTTCACTGTGCAAGACTTTGCTCTCTACCATTGGCGCGATTGACCTCAATGATTCACAACTGATCACATTCGATTCAGACCAGTCTGGAGCACGACTGCCTTCCAGTTTAGCATTCCAAGTTTCCGTTTCCGTTCGGAATCTTGTCATCCATCGGTGCATTAACGATGAAGGGGCCTCTACATGCGTCATGTCCACATTCGTTTGGCAGAAATTGGGATCTCCCACTCTCCAGCAGTCCACCACTGCGTTGCGAGCTTACGACGGCCGTTCGGCTCAACCCGAGGGTCTGTTACCTAATGTCCCCGTCCAGCTCGAGGGTAAAACCGTGCTCATTAACATTGAGGTCATCAATGCCCAACTTGACTATAACCTTTTACTTGGCCGTAGTTACATGTATGCCATGCGGGATGTTGCCTCATCCGTTTTTCGTACCATGCAGTTCCCCCATGAGGGACGCGTGGTCAAGGTCGACCAACTCACCTATTACGACCCCAAGGCCCCCGCTGCACCCGAAAATGTTCTCCCCATGGTTGAACAACCTGTTTGTGGTTGAAATACCTCGTTCGTTTCCTCAGTGGGACCCGGACTGTACTCCGACGCGTCGATGACTTCTAAATTCCAAGCTATTCCACCACCGTCAACGGAAACCCACGTTGCTAACCTTTGCACTCTTTCACAAACACCCGGTAATCAACCCTACTTGTTACCCAAACCACCATTGGTCCCTAGTCACATTGGGGTTACACCCATCCACACAATCCCCTTTCTATTTCCTCCTTCGGGTGTAGTAAGCGCCCCAGTTATGGCTACCCTTAGTCTCCCTGGGTTAACATTGGGATTATCTGTGTGTTATATTTTGCCTCCCGTTCCCCCCGCCGACACCAAATGTCATCCTGCAACCGGTGCAACCCATTGTCACTTCTACCCAACCACCTCCCGGTATCATGACTCCTTCATCATATTCGAATCCCCCTCCTCTTATCAGGCCCACTGGGGGCAGAGGCCCACAACCATACACTGCGGTACCCCCACCCAAGGCAGTTAAACCTCCTCCCGTGTTCCGTGATCCTCCGAAATGATCGTTGTGTGATGAGTTAGGCCATTCAACTCATCAGTGTCCGCAGTTACCTACTCTATAGGAACACATGCAAATGCTGGACGACGACCCCAACATCCCAGTGGTCAAACTTGATCCAAACCCCATTCCTCATGACAAATCACTGCGTACCAATCAACCTTGTGCGATATGCGGTATTTATGGCCACTACTCACATAACTGTCCTGACATCCCAGATTACAGAGCAGCTCTCTACGAGATGAATAATTTGGACCTTGAGACGGCACCCCCTACTATCGAGGAGATCTACCCTCCCGCATCATCCTCATCCGGAGAGATTAACACCATTTATATGATCTCTTCGACTACCACTTTCAAACCATAACCCCTTGATTTGTGGTCTGATTACTTCAATACTGACGAGCAAATTTTGGAAACACTCACTACACCCGACTACCCTTGGGACGATATGCACCATCGCTCCTACTTCCTCCCAGAGGCGTCTACGTCCACAGCATCTAACCAGCTATCCATTGAATTGAAATATTTCATACCCACTAAGGTCGATTGGTTAAAGGACCCCATCCCAGCACCGGATGCCTTGAAAGAAGGGAACATGTCCAACATTTCCCCCATTATACAAATTGACATTTCCACCACACCTGGGAAACATGAGCTCATCTCGCTGGGTGCATCTTGCACTCAAGCAGAGACTCAGGCATACAAAAAACTTTTTTAAGAATTCCGTGATGTCTTTGCCTGGTCCTATACCGAAATGCCTGGTCTTGACCCCGCCATTATAGAGCACCACATTGACACATGGCCTAATGTCCCCGTGTTGGCCCAGTTTTGCAACCAGGCTTAGTGCTATGGGCACCTGCTAACTAGTAGCAGCAGTTTCAATAGAATTAAACAAGAAACTAATCTAAACTAAACTAATCATGGATCTATGCAAGAATATAAGCAAATAGTGTAAACATTTAAAAAACAAGAACAAGAAAATATTAAAGAATGAATTTGTATTGAAAAGTGTGGGGGGCAAGCAAGTGCTTGCGATTATACCTTCAATGGTGAAGGTTGATGTTGAGCAACTCCCAAGATGAGTAGCTCCAAGCTCCAAGAGGTCTCATTCTCCAAGGTTGCTTACAATGGCCAAAAATGCTCAAGGGAGATTTTGGCAGCATGAGGATGAGATAATGGATGGATGTGAAATGAGGAGCCCCTACCACCTTTTTATAGGTTTTGGTGGTGGGGAATACCATTTGGGGTTTTGTGGAAACCAAATGGTATTGACCAACATGGTTTAGGTACTTTTCCCTCCTTTTTCCTTTTTTGAATAAAATTAATATTTTAATTCCCTTTTTAATATTTTTGGGAATTTGGACCCTTTTTGAGGGTTTTTTATGCTTTTTAGGAAAAATAGTCTTTTTGAGTGGGAAAAAGGGGTGTACTAAGGTCTTTTGGTGACCTTTTGTTGGTTTCAGAGGCTCAGATGGTGGAAAAGTGGACAAATGGGTCATGTGAATAAGGGAATGAGCTAGTGAGCACTTTTTAGGTGTTAACAGATTGCCCCCTGATGTGTGAGGGCAGGAGCTCATCGTATGGCCGATATACATCATAGTTCTTTTGACCTTTTTCTGGGGTTTAGGGAGAGAAGAGACCGGTTGGAGACTGGAGCCACGACCCTTGGAAGCTGCAAAAACAAAAAATATTACATGGCCTCAATATGAATGAGGAATAATCTCTGATACTGGACGAGGCGGGCATTCCCATGCTCGTATCAAGACATATACATAACAATTAGTCCCAAGAAGGGGGATCTAATACATAAAGAATCTACTGGTACATCATAATGGTCCAGGGGGACATTATTTTGGGATATACTCCTGATCATAACTGATCTCAATAACTGATACACTGGAATAACTGATGAACTGTTGGAACTGAAGGTGTCCAACATCTGTAGGGACGTAATGACTGTGAGCCATCTCTGGGAAGTATCTGTAACTGTATACTTGAGGGGAGTATAAAACTGGGGTACATTTGAATACTGTCGCCATACGCAACCCGGATATCTATAGGAACAGTGTAACTGGTTGTATCCATAGGTAGACTCTCAAATGTGGAGGAGTCAGAAGGTATCCGGGGTCTTCGACTAATAAGTCAGAACAAACTGATGCCCTGTGCGAGTCTCAACGATGCGATCAAGGTGTTGAAGTCGAGCATGCAAGAAACAACCATTTGGAGAGGCACTGAGGACTCTTCTCGAAATGATTCGTAGGCACTCATCATAAATGGTGATGAGTCCAAGACACAGGGACCTCTAGGTCTATCCTATGGAATAAATTTGGTTGTCGTCGACAGAGGGAGACCAACAACTAACAAGGCAATGATGTTTCCTTGATAGGAGCGCGAGGTGTAGAAATGAAGTGTGGTAGTACTGATGGTAGGACTGACATACTTGTGGGGATGGAAAATAACTGGGTGAAAAAGTGGGTAGACTCAAACTTCCTTTGTTCAGAGCATGATGACATGGTTGACCTGGCAGCATAGGGAACTGACTTGTAGGTGTGGGGATCATTGCTCTGATTGACTGAATGGTATATATTGACTCTGGGGGGGGAGGACAAGCTGATAGGTGCTGTCGATGGATTTTCAAGGTGACATACTGCAGAATACTCTGAACCAAGGCGACCAATCATGGGGAAGCTGTCATATGAGTAGATGTGATCTATCGTGGCGCCAAGAGGCACCATTGATTCCTTCTTCGTAGTTTTAATGAGCTCCAAGAAGGGATAAAAGTGTGCTCTGAAATGGTACGGTCCTGTGGATTTTGTGAGCCCAGGACGGCTCATGCTCATGGTTGATTTCATGTTTAGAGAGTCTGAAAACGGTAAGTGGACTCTATTGGTGTTCTTTTTCGTAGTTTAGTCTCCAAGGCCCGAAAAATCATAAAATGATGCAGATGGAGAACTCTTCTAGCCGATGTGACTAGAGTATTCCTTTTTTGTAATTAGTCTACAAGGTCCAGAAAAGGGGTAAACTTATACCAGGTAGACGCCCTTTCAGATACGTTTAACGAGCATGAAAGGAAGCAAGGTTGCTCGGCAATCTTTTCATTGTTTTTAGGAGTCAGAAAAGAGCTTAACAGAAACTCCCTAAGTGCCTTTTTCGTAAAAGGGATTGCTCGGCCCGAAAAAGGGATAAAATTATACCGAACAAAAACGGATAGATGGGAGTGAGAAAAGGTCTCAAGCATCATCCTGTGTGCGGGATACTGGATCCGGTGACATAAAGATTGTCAAAAGGGGGCTGTGGTTTTGTGGCCCGCAAACCAAAGCAATGAGAGGGAATTTTGAAAAAATGGCCGAAAAGTATGGGCGTGAGAGCGAGAAATGATCTCAAGCATCATCACAAACGTGGGAAACTGAATCCGGCGATATAAAGATGGTCCACCACGGAGAACGGCGGGTGTGGCACGCAAATCGAGGTGACGAGGGGGCATGGAAAAATGCCCAAAACCTATGGAGGTGAGAGCGAGAAATGATCTCAAGCATCATCACGAACACTGAAAACTGGATCCGGCGATATAAAGATGGTTGACCACGGAGAACGGAGGATGTGGCACGCAAACCGAGGCGACGAGGGGGCATGGAAAAAAATGCCCAAAAAATATGGGGGTGAGAGCGAGAAATGATCTCAAGCATCATCACGAGCGCGGAAAACTGAATCCGACAGTGCAAATGGTGTGAAAAACGGAGGTCATAAGGACTCCGGAATGGTCAAAGCAAATAACTAGGTTAAAAAATTGCTACAATAAAGGTGATCCCACCAAGCCAATGATGCAGTGGTGGGGAGAAATGATGACCCGCGGGGGGAAATACTATATGCATAAAATCAACTCAAATATACAAGTGACACATGACCTCAAAAATGGTTGAAATCATGAATATGAAAAAGTGAGCAGGGTTAATGACCTGCCCCCATGCTATGTGCATGGGGTTTGTGATTGTGGATCACATATGTGTTGGTTTGAACGATGGGATCATTGAGGTGTTGAGATAGAGATGATGGGGAAGGTTCAAAATGATTGATCATGCCCCCTATCCCGGGGTCGAGGTAATCTATTATGCCCCCTAACTCAGAGGTGTCAATGTGGTGCAGATGTTGTCTCAGAGAGAGATCAATAGGGCATTGAGCACCTGCTAGCAGGGTGTTATACCATGAGGCTGTGGGTTGTGGTGGCATACTGAAGTGATGATATGATGATGGGGGATTCCCTTTGTGGGGTGGATGCCCCCAGTATCTCCGACGAGAATCACGATGATGATGAGTAACGGCAAGGTTTTGGGCCTGCCCCCATGTTGTGGACATGTGGTTTCCTCGTCGATTTGAAAGGGTTGAACATGTGTGTCTAAGGGATCAATTGAAGGGGCCGACCGGACAGAGGGGTATCCATTGGAAATCGTGTAAATGGTGTTAATCTCTCTGGATGAGGATGATGCGGGAGGGTAGATCTCCTCGATAATAGGGGGTGCCGTCTCAAGGTCCAAATTGTTCATCTCGTAGAGGGCTGCTCTGTAATCTGGGATGTCAGGACAGTTATGGGAGTAGTGGCTGTAAATACCGCATATCGCACATGGGTGGTTGGTACGCAGTGATTTATCACGAGGCATGGGGTTTGGATCTAGTTTGACCACCGGGATGTTGGGGTCGTCGTCCAACATTTGCATGTGTTCCTGCAATGTAGGTAACTGCGGACATTGATGTGTTGGATGGCCTAACTCATCACACAGCGATCATTTTGGAGGAGCACGGAATACAGGGGGAGGTTTAACCGCCTTGGGTGGGGGGTACCACAGTGTATGGTTGTGGGCCTCTTCCCCCAGTGGGCCTGATGAGTGGAGGTGGATTCGTTGATGACGAAGGAGCAGTGATACCGGGAGGTGGTTGGGTAGAAGTGACGATGGGTTGCACCGGCTGCAGGATGACATTTGGTGTCGGTGGGGGAACGGGAGGCGAAATATACCACACGGGTAATCCCAATGTTAACCCGGGGAGGCTGAGGGTAGCCATAACCGGGGCGCTTACTACACCCGAAGGAGGAAATAGAAAGGGGATTGTGTGGATGGGTGTAACCCCAATGTGACTAGGGACCAATGGTGGTTTGGGTAACAAAGGTGGTTGATTACCGGGTGTTGGTGTATTCTGTGAAATAGTACAGAGGTTCGCAACGTGGGTCTCCGGTGACGGTGGTGGAATGGTCTGGAATGTAGAGGTCATCGGCGCCTCGGAGTAAAGTCCGGGTCCTACTGAGGAAATGAATGAGGTAGTTGCACCACAAACAAGTTGTTCAACCATGGGGAGAACATTTTCAGGTGTGGCGGGGGCCTTGGGATCGTAATAGGTGAGCTAATCGACCTTGACCACGCGTCCCTCATGGGCGAACTGCATGGTGCGAAATACGGATGAGGCAACAGCCCGCATGGCATACATGTAGCTGTGACAAAGTAAAAGGTTATAGTCTAGTTGGGCATTGATGACCTCAATGTCAATGAGGACGGTTTTACCCGCTAGCTGGACGGGGACATTAGCTAATAGACCTTGGGGTTGTGCCGAACGGCCGTCATAGGCTCGCAATGCAGTGGTGGACTGCTGGAGAGTAGGGGATCCCAAATTCTGCCAAACGAAAGTGGACATGACGCATGTAGAGGCCCCTTCATTGATAATGCACCGATGGATAACAAGATTCCGAATAGAAACGGAAACTTGGAATGCTAAAGAGGAAGGCAGGCGTGGTTCAGACTGGTCTGAATCGAATGCGATCAACTGTGAATCATTGAGGTCAATGGCACCAATGGCAGAGAGAAAAGTTTTGCGCTGCGAAGGACAGTTTTTCAAAACTTCTAAAGCAGACATGGCTGCAGGAGATTGGGCTAAGTTGTCGACAATGTTGTAATTCGACGTAGCGCGAGCATTGGGATTACTGTTGATGCGACAAAGTGGGAAGCGAGGTGCTTTGGAAGCGCCATCAAGTGGAGCCGGAGGTATACATAACGTCTGATCAGTGGGATGAGCGTTAGTATCCTTATCGGCGGGGGGGGCTTCGGAGGTAGGGCCATACTGGTTCCGACGTGTTTGGATGTTGACATCGGCAGTGGACATCATCAATAAGTGGTGAGTGCCTGAATCAAACATTGGTTGATCAGGAGCGGCGTAAGTGATTTGTTGTGGTGGCACGTTGCCCTGTGGGGGAGCTAACGGTTGAGTGTTCCCCACTCCTTGTGTTGGAAAAGGGTTTGTAGCACCAAAGGTTGTTGTTGAGGTGGTGGAGGGTTGGGGTGGCGGCTGAGGAGCCGCCTGCCCTTGACGATGGGTGTCATCTATCCATAGTTGTCGAGCTCGCTCCAGATGTGGGCAAGCGTGGGTATAGTGGCCATAGACCCCGCAAATAGAACAAGGATGGTTTGTTCATAAATTAGCATTTTTTTGGCTTGCTTAGGTGGCCGATCAGGATTCTAATGAGCAGGCGCCGCGTTATTATTTTGCGGAGGATGGGGAGGTTGTGGACCTTGGTTATTGTGTTGGTTGTTACCAGCGGTTACGTCCTCTTCCACGGTTTGGTTTCCCACCCTAGTTGCGTTGGTTATTCTGGAATTGGGCTGATGTTGTTGTGCGTACACATGCCCTTGAGAATTAGGGGGATTTTGGGGAGCCGCAGGTGCAGGAGCAGTTTGCGGTGGATAATATGTTGGTGGAGTTGGAGGTGGTCCAGCTGCCTGTTGGGGTTGTTGGTACCCTTGAGCTATTGGATGTGTTGGATTAGCTGGTGCAACTTGCTGTGGGTACTGCATCGGTTGTGGCGGGAACTGAATGGAGTTCTGTGTAGCAGGTTGGTTATAATATGTAGGAGGTACATATGCTGATGGCGCTTGCCCATAGCAATGTTGTGGAGAAGAGGGTCCATGAATGTGATGTGTCTGGTTTGTTGGAGCGTAAGAAGTTGTCGCTCCGGAACCGGATGTAGCCCTAGAGAGGTCTGGGGTAGGCATGGTGCTCACCATGCTGAAAGGTTTAGCTTGCGGTGCGATTTGGCCAATAATGCCATCAGCGGCATGTGATGCCCCCGGTGCGTCACCGCGTGGGACGTCTGGTATGATTGTGTATAGATAACCGATTGGGCGTAAATGAGATCAAACTGTTGGGCTTTGACGATGGCCTCTTCCTCAGACTGGGATCTTTCGGATGCCACATCCTTCGCAATGAGAGGGAGAAGGGATTTTAGAAACCAATCTAGGAAGATACGGTCGTCTAATTTGATTTTGCAGAGGCTTCAGCGTTGACGCCACTCATGAATGTGGTCAGTGATATGGGTGGCCGTGTTCTGTCTGCAAGACAGTAGGATCTCGACGCCCGCATCATAGCGGACAGGTAACTGAAAGAACTGCAGGAAGGTCGAGGCAAGGGAGTTAAAGGTGGCATGCGTCCCATGGGGCTGTTCGATATACCACTTGGCCGCAGAGCCAGTGAAAGTGCGCTGTAATAGACGGAGGCGGACAGAGTCGTCCACTATGGAGGTGGAGGAACACCATAGATGGAAGGACATGATATGGTTCTGGGGGTCCTCACCTGCCTTACCCTCAAACTTAGGGATGTCAGAGGGGAGTTTGGTGGGCATGTGAGGCCACGCAGGATCATGTCTGATAGGGTCATTGGTGAGCCTGGCTAAATCTGGCAAGTTCAGAGCTTGCCATATATGGTAAGCTAGCAGATGTAGTGACTGGGACTGGGACATGTCTAGTCATGGTGGTATGGGGTCCAGCAGTACCTAAAGGTATGCTAGGTATTGAAGGTATATGTCCTCCAATAGGTGTGGTCTGGTAAGGGCCAGCGTTTCCTAGTGCAACATGGGTTACACTAGGGTTCGAAATAGTAGTGGTGATTCCTGGGATAGGGTTTGTGGAAACTAGATGGGGTGTGACCCCTATGTTGGGCATACCCATAACAGGTGGTGGCCCTGTGTTGGGAATTCCTATAACAGGAGGTGGCCTTGTGTTGGGCATTCCTAAATATGGAGTGTTTCCCATATTGGGCATACCCAGGGGGGTGGTTGTTGCCATGGACGGCACTGCAGTAGAAGGGTCTGTAGACGTCTCTCCTATGGTGCTGGTAAATAGTGGATCAAATGGTGTTCCAGACATAATGTTGGTTGGGAATAACGCAGTGGGACTTTCGGATTCTGCCTCAGAATCAGAAGTGAAGTGAGGCATGTCATAATCGGATGACTGTCTTGTTGACCGACGATGTGTCGAGTCAAGGGATAAGGCTCGACGTCGGTGACATGGCGAGCCAAGTAGACTGAACTCTGGGAGTTCGCCCTGTAGACGACGAGAGCGTCTAAAATTCTCAATGGTGAGAAAATAAGTTTTTGTGGAAAAAATCTGTTTAAGTATCAGGTGGTGATATATATATATAAAACTCAAAACCCTAATGCAACCAAGGGTGCAAGAAGGGGAGTGAAAATGAAGGCTCTCAGGCCAAAAAATCAACCTCAAAAAAGGCACTTATTCTAGCAGCTATGCTACAATAAGTGGAGGGATGCAACAAATGGTCAGAATACCAACATGCAAACAACTCCTAGAAAAAATAGGTGTAACTAGACCAAAGGTGGGCTAAATCATGCAAACACCTAACTAAAAGTATTGTGACTCAACAAACGATATCCTCTGGAAGGTGATGAAATCCAAGTCAGACAATATGAGTGTTGAGACAACGGCTATATATCCCCCTACCGAGAGGGACACCGGGTAATCAATCCTAAAGAAAGGCTACTAGGATACTCCGTTCCTGACGCGTCGAGAAAAGGTAAATCTGCCGTTTGGTCCTTTGATCGTAATATCCCAATACAGGGATATGCCGAGAACTGCGAATGGTATCCCTTCGGTTACTTAATGGATTTGGGTATTCCACTCAGGCTTCTAGAACCATCCTCACGACTTCACCCCTCCTAGGGGAGAGGCCTTCCCACAAACCGGTTGTGACCGCGCCAATAAATACTAAGAGGTTTTAGCTCCCTAAAGGACAACAACTATGTCTCAGATGTAATAATTGAGGGGTGTTATTGGAACACCTATCCCCCCAATACTACTTAGCTACAAAGTTCTTTTAGTGTTCCTCAAGTGAGGTTAAAAGTGTGTTGAAATTATGGTAAGTTTTAAAGCTCAGTTCAATTAAGTGTTTGATTGGGTGCACGTGTGGTATTGTAAACTGAACTTGAAAGAAGTAAATGCTTTATAGGAAATTTTCAAAAAATAAAGGATCTTTCGAAAAATAAAAAGCAAATATTTATGACTTCTTTCAATAAATGGAAACTAAATGCTTTGCAAAATTAACTCAAAAAACAAAGGATCTTGGGAATCATGAAAACAAATAATAGACTTCTTTAAAATAAATGGTTTTCTTTTCAAGGAAATTGCTAAGGGAAAGATATTTAAAGAAGTAAACAGGAAATTTTTTTAACCTAGATAAACTGCAAAATAAGTCTTTCTTTCACTTTCTTGAAATTTTTTAAAAAGACTTCTAGATGTGCATTTAAATAGTAAATTTTTTTTTCTATGGCTGTAAATTATGCAGAATTTAATACTGTAAAAATGTGCTATGTGGGCAGAAAATACAGTAAAAAATAATTTTTTGAATCGGAATGGCCGAATGAAAAAATTAGCAACGCGGCTTTTGACAGAAAATCCGCGATGGATCTGTCGCACAGTCGCGATGGACCGCGCGGGATTTAGGCGCACTGTCGCGATGTGTAGCACGGAAAATGTCCGCGAAGCCGCGATGTGCAGCGCGCAAATAGGCCGCGAAGCCACGGGGAACCGCGCAGAAAATGGCCGCGCAGTCGCGATGTGCAGCGCGGTAAATTACCGCGAAGCCGTGATGTGCAGCGCGGAAACAGGCCGCGAAGCCGCGGTGAACTGTGCGGAAAAAAGCTGAAAAGTCACGATGGACCGCGCGACTGTCAGGCTAAAAACCGCGAGGCGAAAGCCATGCACGGAAGCCGAAAAATGAACCCAAAAATTGAGAATTCCGGGCTGTTAATGGCAATAGATGGGGCCAAAAAACTAGAGCAGCAATGGATCTGCTGTCTAGGATGGCAGACCTATGGATCTAAAGGCTAAAAGCTAATAAAAAACTAAAATTAAAAGCAAAATTTGAGATCTATTGTTCAAAGCCAGCGGAGTCGCCAAAAACTGTTGGCCCGGTTTTGCAACCAGGCTTAGTGCTATGGGCACCTGCTAACTAGTAGCAGCAGTTTCAATAGAATTAAACAAGAAACTAATCTAAACTAAACTAATCATGGATATATGCAAGAATATAAGCAAATAGTGTAAACATTTAAAAAACAAGAACAAGAAAATATTAAAGAATGAATTTGTATTGAAAAGTGTGGGGGGCAAGCAAGTGCTTGCGATTATACCTTCAATGGTGAAGGTTGATGTTGAGCAACTCCCAAGATGAGTAGCTCCAAGCTCCAAGAGGTCTCATTCTCCAAGGTTGCTTACAATGGCCAAAAATGCTCAAGGGAGATTTCGGCAGCATGAGGATGAGATAATGGATGGATGTGAAATGAGGAGCCCCTACCACCTTTTTATAGGTTTTGGTGGTGGGGAATACCATGTGGTTTTGTGGAAACCAAATGGTATTGACCAACATGGTTTAGGTACTTTTCCCTCCTTTTTCCTTTTTTGAATAAAATTAATATTTTAATTCCCTTTTTAATATTTTTGGGAATTTGGACCCTTTTTGAGGGTTTTTTATGCTTTTCAGGAAAAATAGTCTTTTTGAGTGGGAAAAAGGGGTGTACTAAGGTCTTTTGGTGACCTTTTGTTGGTTTCAGAGGCTCAGATGGTGGAAAAGTGGACAAATGGGTCATGTGAATAAGGGAATGAGCTAGTGAGCACTTTTTAGGTTTTAACACCCCCCCGTTCGTCAGAAACAGCGACCTATTCATCCTTCCAAGCTCCCTGCTGTTAAAGCCGAGGTTGAGAAACTTCGCGAAGCAAGATTCATTTATCCTATTCCTTATACCATATGGGTTTCAAACCCCGTTCCCGTCAACAAAAGACAAGGCACCCTTAGAGTATGTACTGACTTCCGTGATTTAAACCGCGCCTGTCCCAAAGACAATTTCCCCACACCATTCATTGACCAAATCATCGATGCGTGTGCGGGACATGAAGTCCTATCTTTCATGGACGGTTTTTTCCGGATACAACCAGATTCAGATCCGTAAGGAGGATCAGTACAAGACTGCCTTTACCACCCCATGGGGCACATTTGCCTATCGTGTCATGCCTTTTGGCCTCAAAAATGATGGTGCCACCTTCCAGCGGGCCATGACCTACTGTTTTCACGACTTGGTCCATATCCTGCCGGTCTATCTTGATGACCTTACACCTCGTTCCCGTAAACGATCAGACCACCTTAACGACCTCCAGCAAGTTTTCCTGCGTTGTCACAAATATAAAATCCGCTTGAACCCACACAAGTGTGTCTTTTTGCGTTCCTGCAGGCCGTTTGTTGGGTTTCATTGTTTTCCAGGATGGAATTACTGTTGATCCGCTGAAAGTCAAAGCCATCTTAGACCTTCCCTCTCCGCGCACGCTTCGGCAACTCCAGAGTTTCAGGGGCGGTCAAATTTCCTTCGTCGCTTCGTGCCCGATTACGCCACCAAAGTTCACGGATTCTTACGCCTACTTCACACCCACATACCCTTTGTTTGGGATGAGCAAGCAGACACGACGTTCGAAGCCCTCAAAAAAGCACTCACACAAGCTCCTTTAATCTCCCCTCTGGATTTCTCTCACGACTTCATCCTTTATGTCTCAGCATCTGAACATGCCGTGTCCGGAGTCTTGGTCCAAGAAGATGCCTCCCACCAAGAACATGTCATTTATTACGTCAGCCAGACCTTGTCTGGCCCACCCCTACGTTACCCATACGAGGAAAGATTAGCCCTAGGTGTAGTCTTTTCCATCCAAAAATTGCGACACTACATTCTGCTCGGTCATACCACAGTTTTCGCCGACTCCAACCCTATGGTCTATCTCCTAAACCGCTGGCTCCTACAAGGTCGTGTTGCTAAATGGGTCATTGTCCTCCAGGAGTATGACCTCACTTTCAAAACTCCCAAGAGCACCAAAGCCCTTGCGCTTTCCCATCTCATCACTGACCTCCCATCCTCTTCGTCATCACCCGCTATCCAAACGGATCTGATTGACGATCACATCTTCATTATTTCGTTTGACGACCCATGGTATGGTGACATCCTAGTTTACCTCCGCACGCAGAAATTCTGACGTAACATCGATCGTGACGGACGCCGTCGTATACGTCACCAAGCCCCGCGATACCTTTTGTTAGGGGATGTACTTTATCGATGCGGCGTTGATACCATCCTACGACGTTGCCTATCCCATAGTGAGGAGGAACAAGTCCTCAATGATTGTCATAGCGGTGCCTGCGGAGGCCATTTCTCCGGCATGGCCACCGCCCAAAAGATCATTCGTGCAGGGTACTTTTGGCCGTCATTATTTACTGATTTCATCACCGCAGTCAAACATTGCCAAAACTATCAACTTTTTTCGCCCAAAGCAAGAACCCCACCTGCCCCCCTTCATCCAGTCGTTACTGCGGGACCATTTTGCAAATGGGCCATCGACTTCCTTGACTGCAATCCCACGTCAGCCAGCGGTCACAAACATATTATTGTGGCCATAGATTATTTCACCAAGTGGGCGGAGGCCATGCCAACTTCTAATTGCACAGCCGAGACCGTAGCATGGTTCTTTCTCAACCACGTTATCGCGCGTTTTGGAGTTCCCAAGCAACTTGTCTCAGACCACGGCTCTCACTTCGAAGATGCCGTCTGGAAAGAACTATCAACCTTACTGAAATTTGAACACCATTTTTCCTCTGCTTACTACCCCCAAGGAAATGGCCAAGTCAAAGCAATAAACAAAATTTTAAAAATGATCCTCTAGCGCACTGTAGACAAACACAAGTCAAATTGGCACCACATGCTCTTCCCGGCACTATGGGCATACCGCATGTCAACTAAAACTGCCCACCCGGTTTTACCCCTTTCCACTTAGTTCACGGTGTCGAATCCGTCCTCCCCATTGAGTGCCAGATTCTAACCTTACACATGGCCGTTGAACTCCTACCGGACACTGCCCCAATCGAGCAACGCTTACTACTCCTAGAGTAGGCCGATGAAGATCGACGCACAACCCTTCAAACCATGGAAGCAGCCAAGAACCGATCCAAATTGAATTATTATAAACACGTCCACCCAAGAACTTTTTCTGAAGGGGACCTTGTCCTCACCTACGATCAGGCTCACGACAAAACCGGAAAAGGAAAGTTTGTATCCATGTGGCAAGGCCCATATATTATCCACACTTGCCTCGGACAAGGGGCATACATTCTGA
>BSBM01003475.1:0-43711 GCA_027924585.1 Larix kaempferi
GTGCCTGCTTTTCCTCAATCCCCTCCCCCTGTCCCATACCCTTTGGACATATGCTTTCAACCGTCCCTTCTTAACCACATACCTTTTCTTGATCTGGTTGACTACAAGCTTATAATCTCCCACCATGACGAGGTCCATAATATCCATCTCTTGGGCAAGCAGTAATCCTTGAACTAGGGCCTCATATTCTGCAATATTGTTTAGACATTGGATCTGCAACCTGAAGGAATGAAGATAGACCTCACCAGAAGGAATTTTTAAAACCACTCCGACGCCAGATCCATATTTTGCACAATGCTCCATAAAAAGCAAATCCTCCATGGTCCCTAAAAGGGGGTCAGCCTTGGGCAGCAGTTCCGGTGCCTCAACCTCAATATATTCTTCCACTCAAGATGGCATAATTTCCTAACCTGACATCCACGTAATTATCCAACTCCTGAGTATCTTTCCTCTCAAAACAGACTGACCTCTTTGGCTCACGAGAAACCTTTGTAAATCCTCCATCCTTCGTGGGAAACTTTCATCATTAATCTAGAACCTCCCAGCGGAAAACACCATTCTAGTCCCAGAACAACCCCCGTATGCGGCTGGCGAGTCTACCACAGCAATAGCTCAGACCCATGTGTTTAGGCGGGGCCCATAAGAACCCAGTATTTAGGCAGAGCCCAGAAGAAGGAAGACTACTGTTCGCTGAATATTTCATAATATAAATCTTGGCAAGAAAAACGCGCTTTATCTTAACTTTCGCCCTTTTTATAGGGGGTAATCTATGCTATATATGTAATCAATGGGCTTTAAACGCCTTTTTTCTTTTTTCTTTTTCTTTTTTATGCACAATAGTTTTGTGTACATGCTTGCCATCTATTGAGCAATGTCACATTTGCATACTATGCCATTATGAGTAGCTCAAGCATTTTGCATAGCTTTATTGTTGTTGGGTGAGTTTACTCATTGTTTGAACTCATATATGATTGGATGCCCGCATTTCAGATGCTATCCAGATTGAAAGTGCTACCTGTAGATAGCATTGTATGCCTCCTTTCGATAGCTGGGCGAGATGTTGCATAATGTTATTGAGTGAGCAGCATAGTATGGATTTGTCAATATGCACGGGATTGCTAATGTACTTGGGATAGATATAGCAGGGTAAAATGGTTTCATATATATATATATATGGGCATAGAATGTTTTCCATGAGCTCGAGATGAAGCTGGCTGGTTATTGCTTGTTTTTGGGAGCAGCACGGCTGCTTACACTTTGCCGTATGTAGTTGCAGATTGATGCCTGCCAACAATATTATTTTCCTTGTTTTCACTCCAGACCACTTCCCCTCGCCTCATACACAACCTACTTATTGTTTACCTCTCCCAGCAGCACTAAAAGCTTACTATATGCTTGCATAACATTTATCTATGCATGGTTTCAAGTTTTCATGTGCGTGTGGTACCTGAGTATTGATAGCATGTTTAATGATTAGTAGGCTGAAAGGTAGGTCATTTTAGCCTTACCAGCTCTTCCAGGCAAGGCTACTGTAAAGCCTTTATACGATATTTTTGAATGGACGATCCCAGATTCAAATAGAGATGTGGTTTATGTAAACAAGGCTGCTTATGCAGACCTATACCATGATAAGCCCTAGAAGGCTTCTACTCAGTAATTAGCATGACATTTTTTATATTTTGATATGCTAGACAGCTGTAGTTTCAAATTTTGAACTATGGGGACTTTATTTATGGGCATGCTTATTTTGTACAGTTAGTTATGGGCAGTTGACAGTTGATCACCTTATAGATATATATGCTGGTAGTCATTATGTTGGAGTGAAAAGGAACATAGAGTCGCTTTTCCGCATCGGGCAAGGAAAAAAATGAAATTAGAAGTTCTCCGCAAATTTATTTGGGTTTTTCTGTATTCAAACTGCTTGGAGAATATGTATGATCGGCAAGGTTCTATTTAATAATTGTGCACACTAGTAAAGTTTTATGAACCCATAGTTGGCCTCGGACCCCAGCCTGTTTAACCAAGATGACTTTTCAAATTCCATCCCATCCCAAAACTAAATTAAATCACTCAGAAATGAATTTATAGATTAAACTCAAGGGCAGTTACAACTCTTAATCTACCGGCCTATCCCTCTATAAAAAATAGGGGAAGGAGACCTGAACAAGACATGGAGAAAAGAGCAGGTATGCTTGTGTTCTACTTCTTGCATTACAAAGTTCATGCTGTTTCAATTTAAAGTGGCCGCCTAACAGAAGCCACAACGACAGGATGGCTTAAAGCTGATGTCTAGCATTAGGGTGAAAATGAGTTTACTCTATTCTAAGTATATTTTATTATTTGCTTTCATGGGTTATAGATTTCTGTATAATCTTTGAGACTAACTCAGCCATGAATGCAGATACCTTTCAGACAACTTGGGTGTTTAAATACTTTGAAACAGATTCCCCACCGTCTGAGGCTTTTCCCGCTGTAATTTTTGTTGATTGCAAGTGGCATATGAGTTTCGTATACATCCCATTTTATGGGAGCTAATCCGGTTTTTTTGCCCTGTTTGGGTTATTATTCTGTTTGTATATATATAATTTTTCCGGGCATACTTGCTAATTCTCCTTGTATTATATATATATATGTAATTTTCGGGATTGAAACTTATAAAAGTATGTTCAATTCACGCACTTTATTTTCGTTTATAATGTACATATCTGCCTTAGGCTTCCATTGTATATAATGCACAGCGGTGTTAAGCTTCTTTTGCATGCATATTTTTATTTGTTAATACATTTCATTTCAGCACTTGATTAATCATGTAGCTGTGTTTCAATTTATGATATAGGTACAGCTGTCCTGTGATTTGTTTTTGCAGATTTAACCTAGCACATTCATATAATTTAAGTAGACTTCTGAATTGTATAAAAATTGAATAGCTGTAGCATTTATTTCTGTTTTAGGACAACAACTTTTATTCGCATTTAAAGAAAAATTTGACATTAAATAATGCTTAAATAATAACTGACTTAAGGCTCATTCTAAAAGAAACTCGCTCATATCTAAGGAGACCTAGTACCCTTAAGGTGGAAAGGCTCCACTAATTAAGCTAACAACTAACCAAATTTCGAAGTAGTTTTAGTTTAGGGCTTTCAAAAATAACCCAGGGTTCCATCCCCATTTTTTCCTCTTGACCAGTCCTACAGGAGTTTTTAGCATGTTGTTGCTTGGATTGCGAATTTGGGCATCAACAAAAATGGCAACCATACTGGGGAATTGTGATTCCTAGTTTGTCAATCCTTTCCCCTCTTACGTGATTTCTGTGCATGTTCACCCCTCAGAGGAGATCTCAAAGATTTGAGGTTAACCTCCTGAGTTTGAGCCTATTGGCGAAATCAGATGGAGAATCAATTTTTTTAGGGCAAGTTCGAGCGCTCCGCTCCTCTTCATTTTAAGACTTCCAAGCAGAGGTTTATAGCCCATAGAGCTCTTTCATAGGTAAGCATGACTTCTGTACCGCACAGTCAGTCTACCTCCGGTCTATGAGTGCTTCCTTTTCTAGTTTTACTATTATTAGCAGTATGTTCAGCCAATTCATTCTATACCTATGCCGAACAATCCTAAAAAGGTTATTAAGAAGCTTGTCATTTTTGAGTATGAGGTGGATGCGGATGCCACCCCGTGACATGTGTTTTCTCTTCTAAACATTACGCCAGCTACTGATCCCTTGCCCAAGTTTCAGGGATCATTTTCCATATTTTTAGCAAATTGCGTGTACCTCTGCAACTGACCACCCGGTTGCATTTTGAAATGCATGTTACAATATCGGTGTTCATGACAATGACACATGCATGAGGCTCTTTGTTAATTCTTTGGAAGGCAGGGCTGCTACCGAATTCTTTGATCTACCTTACAAAATATTTTCGAATTGGTTTGAGTTGGCTTATTGGTTCAAGGTCCACCTTCGGTTATATGGAAACCCTTGTTTAATATATGAATAATTGAAATAGCCTGTCCTTTCAAAATGGTGAGACCGGCCTTAAATCTTAGGTTAATGAAGCTCTTCAATAAGATCCCTGAAGTTATTCGTCCTACCCAACAAGCAGCCTTGATTAATTATTATAACAGCCTGCCTCCTGCCTACAGCCTGCCTCCTGCCTACCAAAACAGATTGGAAGATAAGAATGTAAATGGTTTAGGGTAAGTTTTATAAACCTACCTTTAATTTTAAGAACAGAACCTTAGAACCGGTCTGCCCTTTTATAATTCGACTCAGAAAACAGATATGTCTGCTATGCTACAAATTATCCAAGACATGAAAAATAGGATTATCTCGTTTGAACGCAAATTAACATAGGAAAGACCAGATCTCGTCAAATAAAAGACCACTCAGGCTTATTGCGGTTGCTGGAGGGAAGATCAGATGCCGTAGGGGAAATAAAGCCAAGGAAATCAGTACTTGACACATACTTACCAGCATTGAGGTAGGCACTCTAACTCGCATCATACCTAATAGTCCATCCTTTCTATTTAAGTTAATCTCCTTCATGTCCCTCCTCACGGTCCCTCTGAAGCGCACTAAATGGCATATCTGGTCAGAGCATACCCGGTCAGAGCATATCTGGGCTTAAAATGGTCTATAAGGTCAGCTCATCTCCTTCATGTCCCTCCTCACGGTCCCTCTAAAGCCTACTCTATAGCACATATAAATGTCATATCTATGAATGGCGCATCTAATCGTAACATATAAGAAAGATAAGACTTGTTCTGGCTAGTGAACTCTAAAATGCCCTACTGAGTCACTTAGAATAAATTGTAGAGAACTTCGAACCCCTAATAAGGGCATCTGTAAAGCGCAACCCGCCTCCTATATCTACTTATTTGCGACGGGGAGGCATATCTGTTAGGGAAGGTATATCTTTATGTTCTTTAAGGCATATCTGTATGTTCGGGAAATTTTCGGGAAGGTATATCTGTTCGGGCTGGTAGACATTGGAGCGGGCCAGCCTGGTGGACATTCAAGCACACAAGCTGGTAGATATTATCGAGTCGAGAGCCAGCCCGGGTGGACATTAATTATCGCAAGCCGGTAGACATTATCGAGTCGAGAGCCAACCTGTATACATTCTTGAGTCAAGAGCCGGTAGACCTTCTCGCAAGCTGGTAGACATTATCGAAAGCCAGCCTGATAGACATTCGAACAGCAATGCAACTTACCTAAATTTATTTCTTTATTTAAGGACGTTTCACAACCACGTTTCAAAAGGTAGCAGCGAAGCGATCTGACGTATTTACATAAGTAATAGTTTATCTATAAATCAAGCTGAACGACCGAAGGATCAATCGACTCAACGTCCTAACTAGACAGACCTGTTTTATACTTATTCTAGAGGAGAGGGGAAACTCTTACTGATACTGGAACTTCAATATTTGGGCTCTTAAAGGAAAGGAAAATACTCATTCCCATCGATGGGGGGCGCTCTTCTCTATTTCGTATCATTCTAGGCAGGGCGGGGGCTCAACAAACAAACAGTCCAACTAGAACTTATCCAGATCTTTCCGGGCGGGGAGGTATCCTATCCCCCCTTCTCCGGACCCCTCCCTATTGGGCGGAGGTTATCCATCATTCCTTCCCCACTCCTTCTACCCTTCCGGTTTGGACTACCATTCACCTCTCCTTCCCTCTATCTATCCATCTATCCACCTTCCCCTCCTTCCTCACTCCCTTCGCCCTTACCAGCACTACTGCCTTCTCTCACACAGGGATTTAAACAAACTAAATATCCCCGGGCTATAAATACTTATCCCTATTATACTTCTATTCTCTCTCTGGGCTGTCTCATGATACTCCCGCATACACCTTTACTCTCCCCAAGGGAGGAACAGCCACGGAAACTAAATAAACACTGACTCTTAATCTGACAAATCCGGTTATTCCTGTCTGCCAGCCTGTCTATCTGCTTGCTTGCCTGCATGCCTGCATGTCTGACTGCCCTCCTTCCTGGCTGTCTGCTTGCTCGCCTCTGTTTGCCCGCCTTACTGACTAACTCATAATTTTGGAATTTTGCTTGGATGAACAACTCATTTTTACTTCTTACCTATATCCGCCCCCCGGGATGCCTACCTGAACTCACTTACCTTCCTCCTTCGGGCATACTCATTCAAGCCCTAACCTTATTCCTTCAAGTATAGGCTGCCTACCTGATACCTACCAGGCTGGGGGTATATGGGGGGGGGCACTACAGACATGCCTCATTATGCCCATGTCTTCCCTCCAGCTAAAGAATTTATTCCCCGGTCTTTATAAATATATTTATCCCTTCTTACATCTCCGGTATGAAAAGCCAGCCATTAACCCTTCTCTCTAGCCTGACACCCGTAGCCCTTTATTAATGCTATTTCTCCTGTTCGAACCGTATGACCAGTCATTAAAAGGAAGGCTTTCACCTCGTAGCTCCAGCCAGTCATGGAGTAGCCTGATACCCCCAGTCATAAACTCAATGTAGCTCCTTCCTGGGCCTGCCTGATGGACAGATAATGATGCAAGCCAGCCTTTAGATAAGCGAGGGAAGGAAGTCCCGTAGCCTTACAATCCTTTCGGGGCATGGGAGTTAAAGCCAGCCTGCTTTCAAGATAGAGCTTTCAAGAGAGAGATAGACTAACACCCTTTCACCTTGTTAATGATATAGAGTTTTATCCATTGAATGTGAGATCCCAACCCTTCAGTTGGCCACACCTCCCTAAAACTATTTCCTTAGAACGCAGACTAGTGGCATTACTCTTCTACAGCCCCCTATTCCGAAAGGGCAAGGGGGCTCAACCCTTGAATTTATTTCAACACTATGGACTTGAATGGTTTCGGGTTTCATGGTATCCGCTGGAGGGAGGAGTTTCCATCTCTTTATGTTTCATGCATAAGTGGGCTTCAACAAATGCTAATAGAGCGCGGCCGGTCAATCAATGTTTTCCAATTCCCAATTCAGTTTTTCCGTTTTGCTAATAGATTCAACGCGCCTCCCTCGTTCGTTCAGTTAGGTCACCACGGTTCAGTTAATGTACCTCTTCCTTGTGCATAAAAATACTATTCCTGATTCTATGAGGTCTTCCCCTTATAGGTGGCGCACCGAGGGCCCGAAAAAGAAGGGTAAGGTTAACCATCAGTGGATCCAGTCGAAGAATGGTTCAAATCCTTTATTAGATGGTGATTAAACTACTACTTCTTACACAGCCTGGAACGGGTAAACAACCACTTCTAGTTAGTTCTGGAACAAAACTATGACCCTAGCCCCAAACCGGATATATTTGGATATGGAACCGGATATGCGTATGGATTTTTAGAAACTTATTCCGGCCGGGTAAAAGGGTAAAAAAGCTGCTGTCTCTCCTCGTAAATCATAAATAGGTGATATATGGAATCTGCTCTTGGTACTGATAGCTATGGAACCGGTGCTGGTTCAAGCGCTGCATCAATTGGAACTGTCAATCGACCTGGAAGGATTGCTACTGGCTATCCGGGATGCACGAAAAGGTCTGCTACTTGGAATGAAAGGTATGGTGGGCTAAAATGGAAGAGAGGCTTTGCTGCCCTACCCTAGCTGCTCCGGGCTTTTACTTTGTAACTAGATAAAAACAAACGGGGTCTTGGTCAATTGGGTAAACAACTGGTTGAACGGGCACAACTGGAACTGGGGAAGCTGCTGGAACAAAATAAACTTGATTCGATCAACTAGTGCTGCTGCAAACAACCTTTACTATGGGAGTTTGCCAAGTGCAAAGTCCGGTGCTGCTACCTCTGCTACTGGATCTCGATCTCGAACTGCTGCTTTTGGATTATATATATAATAGGGATCTGCATCTTTCACTACTCGTGCTGCTTCAACAGAATATACTACTTGAAAAATGGGTGGCTTCATTCAACATAATATAAATCCACTAGATATACTACTTTTTCTGCCTGCTGTTGGATCTGGAACTGGCTGGATTTGTTGCTGCTGATGGGTCTAGATATACTTAAGCTTCTTTAGCTGCGGGGTCTACTGCTTCTTCCACTGGTCCAACTTATGAATCTTCACTGCGCTTGGAACTGGGTCTGCCCTGCTTCTCTCGTCTTTGGTGCCTCTGCTTTAGCTACTCGTACTCTAATGGGGGTCATCTGTATATGGATCCAAATGAAGGGATGGCTCTCCTCCAAATGGAAGGAATGCGACTCGGATACTTTTGCTTCTCCTTTACCTAAGGGCCAATAAAATTTAGAACCTTGCACTAGAATAATTCCCCTATATTAGATGGCGAGGATGCATCATTCGCTACTGTGCTAGCGGATCTCTATCTTTACCTGGAGGATATTAAAATGGCATTCGGACGGATTATGATTAAACCCCGTAAACTGGGTAAGCTCCAACTGGCTCTCGATCTTAAACTAGCAATGGATCTATATCTCGATCTGTTACTTGGTACTTTGTACATGGATAATCTGAAATGGGATCTTCTACGTTAAGGTAAGCAACTCAATCTGTAATGGGGCTTCCTGTGCTCCCGGTTGTTACTTTGCATATAAAAGTGCTTAGGCTGGGACTAGCCTTTTTACTTGTTCTCCACCCTTTGCTCCTTTTGCTGGATCAACTCAATAAACAACGACCAGCTGCTTTGGAACAGAGGGATATGAAATTGGATATGGGCCCCATCCAACACGGTCGCCTCGGTAGAGATGGTTCAAGCTTAGAAGCTTGGTCCGCCTGGCAAATGCATCTCGCACTTACTTTTATGCTACTGATGATGGGTATCGATCTTTATCTTGAACGGGCGGGTGGATCAACAGAGGGGAACTCAATCTGGACGAGGTGATGGTGAACCCGCTTATGGAGTGTACAAGCCAGATATACCCCTGCATAATGATGACTCAGGGCCGGCTGTCATCAACCTTTTCGCTTCCATGTTAGCCTCCAAGTTGCGCCCCGTAGCACACTATGGTGGAATAAACGCCTTTATGTAGTAGAGTTAGAGTCGTTGCGCCTTCTTGTTGTAGAGCCACTAAACCCCCTTCTCCGTAGGGTGCTTCTCTCCCCCTGTCCGTATTACCACTATTTGTATTACCCGGCGCCTTCCTACTGTAGGATGCTTTTTGAAAAGTAGTACCCATCGACGTACACCTTTCATGGATGGTATTTAACAATATAAGGGATGAACAACATCTACTAAATTTAATAATGTAAGATGTGGAGGCGGAATCCTTATAAAAAATCCAAACATGAACACGGGATACCTACCACCGATTGATAAAGCAACATTGGTCGGGGTGAGCCAATACCATCAATGCCCCCTGTGTCTCCTCTGGTCCCTTCGTATTTCCGCCCGATTGATTGGTGTTACTTTTCAATCCCCTTTTCCATTCTCTTTTTGCGATCCTAATGAATGAACACAATACTAGCAGTAAAATGGTTGCTTGCGTCGTAGTCCATGAGAGACGAAAATGCTTGCGCCTTGCCTTGCTGCCTCACTTGCTAACAACCCTCTCAGCTCTCTGTCCCGCCTTCCTTCTAACAAAACATATTTAGGGAACAGGTGTCCGTCTTCCTTCAAGGATATTCTCGGTCACTTATTGCCTTACTTATGTAATTTATGGTGGAATAACTTATTGCCTATTATACTATATTCTCAGGAACTTATGGCCTCCATTGGTTAGGTTTTTTAGATAGCCTTATTATTTTATTCTAATTTGTCTGGTTTGCTCTTATTGGTTGGTCCGATATGAGGTGTTTTTTACCATTTAGGGGCCCAGACCCCGTCCGATTGGTCCGATATTAGGTGTTTTTTCTTTTTAGTGCTATTATTTTTTTTATTACCGTCGGTTGGCCCATACCCATTGGTTGCCTCACCTTCGAGCTCCCTATTTGGGGAATCACTGGGACTCCTCATTGGTTGCGCCTTTTTCACCTTCGAAGCTGCCTATTTTTTATAAACAGGGGCTTACTTTGCTAGAACCAACTCTTTGCTAGACATCTTTGCACATTGTTTACCCACTCTCGGTTGCCTAGTTCGGTCGATGTAGGCAGAGAGCTGGCTGGTCGAATCAAGGTGGTCGATCGAAGTCAGACATCAGGGTGCAAGAAAGTTAGGAAATATAGGTGTAGGCAGAATGCTGGCTGGTCCTGGTCAATGTTCACTGTTACTTAACCCAACAACCCAACAAACAACCAACCCAACTATCACCACTAGGAAGGCAGGAACCACACACATGTAAGGCACTGTTATAACGTATATAATTGGAGAACACGTGGGCACTACACTATTATAATATGATAATATGTAATAAGGATGAAAATATGTATGAGTATAACAGAAGGAAAGACCATTGTTTGTTCACGCGCATGCATTCATACCTATTACTTCCATCTTACCTACCTACTTTTTTAACGCCTTACCTCCTAGTTATTCACTGCATTCCATCTTACTAATATACTTATATGTTTATTACCTGCATTAATTAGTTAGTTATTATATCTGTATGTGGATCAACCTATGTACTTATAAAATTAGACCAGCTCATTATTTATGGAGTTGCACCCCTACCAGCCCGTTACCATTTAGGAGGTGGACAAACACAGATTCGAATTTCATCAAAGAAAGACTTACCAAATTAACTTTTAGATACCAGATAATCATCCCACTTGAGACAGAAACAGACCTTTCCACATTCTTAATCAATTTTTTATGCGAACTTTGCTTTGAGGATCTATTTTATTTCAACCTGGAAAGTCGGGAAGAAGTCGGGAGAAGTATCTTAAGCGTTCTTCATTGGGAGTCACTAGTGATTGAATCTATGCTATGCCAGTGGTAATTTTGTCTATGGATTGTAGTAATCAACCATGTTCATACATAATGGGATTTCACCTTTGATCCTCCTCAAAACAATAATAAGTGCTGGGGAAAGAAGCTCTGGCAAGGACAAGCCGAGAAGGAAATAAGCTTTCCAGTTCATTCCCCCTTCTCCCAGAAGCAAGCTTGATCGGGTGGTGCTAGTTGGATTAGGTACTTGAAACTTCCCCTTTATTCATCTAATTCATTTTCTTCACTTCACGATGATGCTGTTAGCACTTAGCTAGTAACTAGTTCCAGCAAAAAACATAATAGTGTGAGGAGCAAGAGCAAGAGCCAGTAACTGATGGGTGGCTCAACAATCAATGATAGCTAGTAGGTTTGTTGAATCATGCTGATAAGAACATGCAATAGGGTAAGAAAGAAATGCATGTCTGTTGGTAACCTAGCTAGATAATCAATAATATATGGGTACCCGATCGCACGTTGATAGCTGCTGCTGTTGGTGTTGCTCCCTTGGACCAATGACCCCCGTAGCTTCCGTTTGGGTTTTGTCCGATATAAACTGAGTCCTCGGTCGCCAAGCATACATGATTTCATGATGCGATTGAGGTATAATTCATCATAGTAAACTGCGTGTATGATTATTATACGATGCAGTCTAAACACCATGTGATGGTTCCTGTATGGAATGGTATTTCCTAAATAGGTAGGTAGGAACAATAATATAAAATAGGTAGGTAGGACCCAGGATATATTGTATATATATATAGATGATGGTTTACCCGGCTAATCTGTAAGAGGAGCCCCTCTTTTCTCTTCTCATCAGAAATAAAAGAAAACACCGGTCGCGGGAGCCGTCGAACCCAAATTTATTTACGTGTTGTGAATCGGTTGGGTGGGAATAGATAATATAAAAAGCTTTACGTTTGTGAAATAACTAATAAGGCAAGCATAATTACATATCTCCCTCCTATGCTTTCGCAACCCCCCAGAAGCCGAGGGCGCACTTACTCCTGGAAAACACATTTTTATATACCAGTCCACTTCCTTACGAAAATAACTAAGAAAGAAAGGACGGAAGAAAGAAAGAATAACTCAACTAGAATTAATTAAGAAGAACCTTACTTCAATATGAATCAAACTAATACATAGGTGCGATCGATGAGCAGAACCAATATCGCTAGCCACCACAGATACCGCAACCCACTTATAATTACTTTCTCTCGAGATGGAGTTCTAATAATAATGTGCATTCACCAACCGACCGATTTGTCACTAGTTGAATGGGCGTTATGCCTTAGCTGCTGGGTAACCTGGGCATGGAACTAATGGTGGTGCTTGCTTGAGAATTGGTGCTGCTTCAATAGGTGGTTAAACTGCTACTGGTGCTTGCTTTTCCACCGATGCTTACTGAAGCTACCATCTCTGCCTGGGGGTGTGGGAGGACAAGCTTCATCCTCTCTCTATCCTTCACCGGCCATCCATTTTAACCTCCTGTAGGCTATCCATCCTTCACCTCCGGTTGGGCGTTCGTTGCTTGCTTCTCAGCGATGGGCAGTGATGGGTCGCTGGCTCGCTCTCGCGGGAACATTAACTTCAGCGGAGCTATTTCGTTTCCCACCGGGGGTGAAGAATGGATAGATCCAGTAACAGTTAACGAGGTTCCTACCGGTTTAACTCCTCCACGAAATAGTTGGTTCCAACTCCCGAGAGATGGGTGATTCAACTATCTGCAAGGATGGGTGATGGAGAATGGGTAATTAAACTAGTTTCAACTCCAGGATGGGTAAACTATCCTTCAATTAGAGGATGGGTAATTAAACTATCGAAGGTTACCCGGCTCCTTCATTGGATTGTTTTTCCTCGTTACTACCCGTCCTTCAACCCACGGTGGGGGATGGATAAACCCCTAGCCTAACGGGGAAGGAGCTCAACAGCCTAACGAGGAAGGAAGGCTATATACGTAACATGGCCACCGAGGTCGGGATAGTTCAACAACCTACCCTACACCCCCTGGCCGGTGAAGTCTTAATCCGGAGGTGGGGGATGGGGAGAGAAGGTGGGGGAAAACCCGCCCACTCTTAAGGATCACCGAATCCTAACCCTAGCGTCTGAAGCCTTACTTTTCTTTTGAAATCTAACAGTGCTGGCCCTCACTCAAGCCAAGTAAATTAGATGCCCTGCCTTATTAGAGCCTAACACAATAAACTCGGACTTAATTGTAGATGCTGATGGAAACAAACTTGACTTCTGCACCCTCACTCTTCCGATGAACCATCTTCCACTGTAGTTCTTTGCCTTGTTTAACTCTAAAACTGGAATACCACGCCTAACTTTAGAAAAAACCTGCCCTGCACACCGCCTAACTCCCGTTACAACCTAAAAGCTCTCTTACCTGTTTAACTCCCTCGTAGCTCTCTGCCTTGCCTTCGTAAACCTTTACTGCTTAATCCACAACCTACCCTGCACCGCCTAACTCGCTAACAACCCTTTCAAGCTCTCTGAACCTGCCTCACCCGTTCTATCTCTTTCCTTATCTGCTTCTCGATATCGATCTGCAACCTTCCCACCCAAACCCGAAGAGCACATTGTATATATGATTTACTCTAGAGAGCGGTGGATATAAAGTGAAGCTATTTAATAAGAAAGAGAGAGAAAACTGACTATTAAGAGAGGTATTACTATAAAAACTATATATTTCTTTTTTAGCTTAAGAGAAATAGACAAAATGGAGTTCCATTTTAATGGAGCAAGGTAGGATTATTCTGCAATGTTTTAGTTGGCTGCCAGATAAGTTGGAATTTTTGGACAAACTGCGATAATTAAATGGAGGGAAAATGCGCAATTATTCCTAGCAAAGTGCAATGGTATTATAGACTCAATTTATAGGATTTTATCAAATAGAGAAGTCAGGACTTAGAATTGAGGGGGTTAGCTTTAAGGGGGGTGCTAATAAGGTCCGGTCCGCCAATTGATAAGAGGGATATAATATTAAGTAAGGCGCTGCGTATGTTCAAAAGGGCGTAGCATCTAAGGGGGGAGCTAATGTAATCCGGTCCGCAAATTTAGGGGGGAGGTTACATTTAATAGGGGGCCGGTTCAACCTGCTAGCTAAAGTACTCCTTTCTTTTTCTGCGCGTAAGTAAGTAAGCCAGTAAGTAAGTAAAGAGTCCTTGCATTATTACATATATACAACATGACTCCCAGACCTAGAGAATTATTTGAGCAAAATATCCTTGGTTACTTATCAATTAATTTTTCAGGATTTGTTATGCAGATATAATGCCGACGAAAAGCGTAATTACATATATAAATAATTCCTGGAAGACGACTCACACCGAATCTAGTTTTATTCCAGTTTTATTCCATACTGAATCTAGCGTAATTACATATATAAAGAATTACCAGCAGCACGATCCCCTTCTACGTTTCGAGGTACGTTAAGTGACTCGCCCGACAAAGGAGGGCGAGGGACGAACGCTCGACCGAAGGGATTTCTCGCTCATCCGACAGAGGAGGATGAGGGCCGCCATCGATTTATCACGCGATTTCCATAGGTAAATCGAGGGCGAAGCCGCTCATAAATATTTCCCATAGGGAATAATAAAGAAAGAAAAGGGGAGAACCTTGTTCCCGGCCGAAGGTGTACTTCCTGAAAGATTGTTTCCAGAAATCCGATCCGTCCCGGCAGGAGGGCCTCAGATATCGAGGGGGAACAAAAAACGGGCTTTGCTCCCCTTTCCAATATGAATAAATAGGGGTTGAAGTTCAGACCGCTCACAGTAGTAGTACCGATAGAGAAGATCATTAAAGGGGCGATAAGAGTGGTACCCGAATCCATTTACGATCTCGAGTTTCCGGACACATCGCACTTCCGCCCGGGTCGAGGCTGCCACTCGGCCTAATACGGATTAGAAAAGAGTGGGGAACCTCGTGTAAAGTAATCTTGGAATTCGGCATAATAAAGTGTTTCCACACCATCGACCGACATCGACTCATTTCAATCTTTAAGGAAGAGATCGACGATCCCAAGTTCTTTCGCCTCACCCATAAACTGTTTTCCGCCGGACGACTTGTAGGAGGTGAGAGGGGTGGCCGCCCTTCCTACTATGGGGTGGTCCCACACAGTGTACTACTATCGGCCCTACTAGGCAACATCTACCTACACAAGCTCGATCAGGAAATAGAGAGGATCCGACAGAAGCACGAAATTCCGATTGTTCAGATAATAAAATTGGTTCTATTAGAGACAGGTCGTATTGATGACCAAGAAAACTCTGGGGAAGAGGCAAGCATTAACTCTCCCCCAGTGCCAGTGGGAGGAGACAAAAGAGCCATCATTGTGGGGGGGGTAATTCGCATCCAACGCGAAGCGGCGTTTTTATTCCCTTGTTTTGTCGTGGCACACCCCCCCCCACAAGCACCCCCCGGCGAAGGGGGGACCAGAAAACGCCTTTAGTTTCCCCCCCCTTCCCTTGCCGCCTTATTTAACAAGCCCTCGAGCCCCCTTTGCGCCGCCTTACTCATTCGTGAAGGAGCCGCCGGGTTTACCCCGAAACGAATAAAGGAGGGTGGAGAACGCCCCTTCTATAATAATAAGAATAATGGGGTAGCGTTCTCCATAAAAAAACCCTATTAGGTGTTGTGTTGCAGAAGAAGGGGCCTGCTGATAGAGCTGGGCGGGGAGCTAGTTATCGTCGGGTTGGAAAGACGCCTAGCCCGTAAGCAGGGGCTATCCCCTGTTCACTTCGATGACCTATACTTAATTAGGATTTGTCACGCGCGATATGCCGACGACTTACCACTGGGAATCGTGGGTACCGTAGAGCTCATAGAGGAATCCAGGAAACGTATCACCCACTTCCTACAATCCGGCCTGAACCTTGAGGTAGGCTCTGCAGGATCAACTTACATAGCTGCACGGAGTACGGTAGAATCCCCCGGTACGGTCATTCGGGAAGTCCCTTCGAGGGCGACTCCCATACAATTCTTGCGAGAGCTGGAGAAGCGTCGGAGAGCAAAGCACCGTATCCATCTCACAGCTTCCCACCTACGCTCCGCCATCCATTCCAAGTTGGAGGACCTAGGGAGGAGTATCCCGATCCAACAGCTGACGAAGGGGATGGAAACAGGGAGTATACAGGACGCGGTTCAACTAGCGGAGACTCTTGGAACAGCTGGAGTAATAAGTCCCCGAGTTAGCGTGGGCGTATTATGGGAGACCATCAAGCACATCCGGCGAAGATCAGGGGAAATATCGTGTCGGAGCAACGTGCCATCAGACGTTCAACAGGCAGTCTCACGATCGGGCAAATCGTTGAGCGTCTGGGAGTTGTCATTGTATACTCCCAGAGAAGCACTGGGGGGTCGGGAGGCGGGGGAAGGAGGGAGACACTGGGAACAGACGGGGGGATCTTTTAGCAGCAAATTACCCATACAGATAAGAGCGCCTGTGAGAAAGATACTCCAAAGGCTTCGGGATAGAGGTATCATTAGCCGGAGAAGACCCTGGCCGACCCACGTGGCCTGCTTGACGAACGTCAGCGACGAAGACATCGTAAATCGGTTCGCGGGCGTCGCGATAAGTCTCCTGTCCCACCATAGGTGCTGCGACAACCTATATAAAGTCCGAACGATTGTCGACTACCAGATCCGCCGGTCCGCTATATCCACCCCTGCACACAAGCACAAATCCTCGGCGCGGAAGATAATCCCAAAGTACTCCAAAGACTCACACATAGTCAATAAAGAAGGTGGTAAGACCCTTGCCGAGTTCCCCAACAGCATAGAGCTTAGGAAGCTTGGACCAGAGTCATTCCTTACAAGTAAAGATCTGAACAACGAGGAGCACGCGTACAAGACCTTATATCAGGTGTACATACGAGATGTACGAAGCGTGATCCGTCGGTCTGAACCGTTGTGTCGGGGGGGTGTGGAGAGGGCGGCCCCACCCACCCTTAGATAGAGCATGCAGATGCGCCATGTTGGCCTTTTGGATTCCTTCGGTAACCCCGCCCGGAGGAAGGAGCTATCAATAAATGAGGGTACGCACGCATCCGACGCAAGGTTATTACTTACCTGAGTTAGAAGGTAAGTACCTTCCGTCCGTGCGAGGACGGGTTCGAGGACCTAGATGTTGCGTCGAAGGGATACTAAATATTCCCGGGACGGAGCCGTATGACGCGAGAGTGTCACGTACGGTTCCTTTGAGAAGGGTGTGATACCACCACCTATCAGGCCCGACGAGCGGTCCACGGAGCTGCATCCCCACTCACCCAGTCTATGTACATCGCTCCCTCCAGGAGGTCGGCCGCCTATCCCAGATCTTCCCATTTTCAATAAGATCCCGGGCTCGATCTGGTTAGTATAAAGGTGATTTTCTCCCCGTTCTTATATATATGGGTCCGTGCAGCATTTCCACGATATCGTTATGATCAATCAATGGGACCTGGCCGGAAGGTCTTCTTGCCTCTATCATTAGCTTGGGTAGTCTCTGTTTCTGGTGTTCCAGTCACCTTTCAATGGCTCCCTCAATGAAAGTAAAGTGTCTGAAGAAGCGGGCTACTCCCCGAAAATGCCCGCCCGTAGGTTCTAGTGTTGTTGGGGCAAACTCGCTCGTTCTGCCTGCTATCGTGATCCTGTTTTTATATCCAGTAATCGAAGTTCCCCGCCCGCTTCGCCCGGGCTATCCTTTCGCCTCCTTATCGCCATGCCAGTGAACAAGCCTCAAAGTAAGTCCGATAATGAATAGGATTGGCTGATGGAGATTCATTCTCAGATGTATCCGTAAGGTTCTCCCGCGAGGGGAAGGTCCTTACCTTCTTCGCAGAGGTCAGACCTTTCAGGATCTTACCGCTTTAATAGGGGGGAGAGGGAGAGGGCACAGGACACTTCTATTTCTTCCAATATTTCCTGGAGTTGTTGGCCAGGCTCCGGCGAATCAAGCAATAATGCAATTCGATTTGCTTTGCCTGAAGTCCTAATCTGAGGATGTTAGGGATGCGCTCGTTATTCACTCACTGTAAATAAGTAAGAGTTCTAAAAATAAGGCTAGACCCATATGGCTAGACCAGTGGGTTAGTAGAGGGCTTACTTCAGCTCGATATAAAAACCACTATATAGACCAACCAAAACTGTTTGATATTTCAAGATTGAGCTGTTTGAAGGGATATAGCTGATTATCCCTTTATTTGCCCCATTCTTATTCTAGGGAGGAGGGGACTTATTCAACTAGTAAAGAAATAAAGAAATCCTGCTTGCCTCGCGAACCATGTTGCCTGCTTTAGATGGCTAGCTTCTTTTGCTTCACTAGCTCATTCATTATTAGATAAGGGCCTTGGTAATGAATGGCAAATAATTGGAACTAGTACTTTAGTGAATCGGATTGGACACCACACTAGAAATGGATAAAGAGAAAAACAGATATACGAGCATTCTATATAAATAAGGCAGCACTATGATTTGATTGGACATTGTTACCCACATTAACCAAGCTAGCATAATGGATAGAACCAACAACTAATTACTTAAGCATTGAAGAAAGCAGACAACACCGGATCTGATTATCCAGCTTGAGTTTTATAAAGTAGAAAGCAAATCTTTCCCTCTTTTTATTAATTAAGGAGGGAGAGACAACTCTTATGTTGCTTTAGTAGATAAAGAAAGAAAGAGGCCGGGAACGAAATAAGAGAGATGTATCCTCGCAGGGAACAGGAAATGGGTAATTGGTTGGCCCTTTATGATAGAAATAACAGGTTGGGATGCGCATGTGGCTTCTTCCTCAACTCTGGTAAGGGGCGATATTTATTGGGCAAATATAAGAGTAGGATAAAGCCTAAGATCTTCAAGGGAGTGTTCCTGGTTATTCGTAAGGGTGTTTGAAAACTAAATGATCGAGTTCACCCAGCATAGGTAATAGTTAAGGCATCCGAGTAAACATCCAAACCTGTTCGAGCGCCAAAGCCCACTGTTCCAGTTTCATATTATCCCGTTTACATCTTGACCCATAATACGGCTCCAATGCGGGTTATCCTTCCTGGAAAATGGCCAATGAGCTCGTTTTGAAACACAACTATTATCATTATTCTGTTTACAGTAAAGGTAATGTTTATGATAATGCTCTTACCCCATATGGGGTATCAATAATCTGGCAAAACTTTGGTTGACTGGGAAAACATGTAAGAACATAAGCTCTGCAAGCCCCCGGATAAGTGTCGCAGCTAGACACCAGCGAGAAGCACTCACTGATAGTCGCTGTTACTTCTCCCGTTTACCCTTAGCCACTTTATCCACAAGCTGTCTCTTCGTCGAGGCAAAGAAACAACCTTAGGACCTTACCTATGTGGCAGGCTATCAAGATGGCAACATCACACATGCCGCTGATCTAGATTCTAATTTATATAGATAGATGGCTCTGATGCGCCTACCCTCTCCAAGGCCGGTTACCTTTTTGTATATGGTTATTAAAAGAACGACCGACACAATACGAGAATGCATTGCTCTTTACTCGACTATCAGCCCATCACTCTGTTCCGATTCGGCTTAACTCAGCCTGACAGTTATTAGCACATAAGCGCTACGCCACCGGACAAGCAATGAATAAGCAAGCCTGCCGATCCAGTCCAAACAAAGCACATGCCGTCATCAGTTATTCTGCATCGATCAAGCGCCCGTCTCAAGCCAATAAAAATAGGTACGGGCTCGTGGCCAATCTATCTATAGGTGATCTTGGCCACCAGGTGGAGCGCCACCAGGTGGAGAAAGCCCGGTATAGTTAATCTCTTAGTTTAGCTAAGCGCTTTGGTTCTCTTAGCCAGGTGGATAAGGAAAGCGGAATAATCCCTTTGCTTAGCGGGGTGGACTAAAAAGAAATAGTATTTCTATGGCTTAATAGACTTAATGAACACTTTGATTTACATAGAGACGGAAGGACGCTTTTACTGGTAAACTGGGATATATACATACGCGCTCGAATTGGACTATCATCCGAGCCCACCCTCCTTTCTTTCAAGGACAACAAACCGAGCGCTACGGAATGATACTGGGAGCTTAGTGATTCAGGACTCTTTTCCCTCCTTCCAGGCCCACCTTTCTGGCCAGCTAGTGTATATCCTTTCTGCCGTAACCTTTGTACTATCCTTTACATTGGTGCGTTCAATGTGATAGTTCCTTCACGGGCACTGGGAGGGGGTTACACAAATTCCATACCAAGTATAGTACCTCTTTCTCGTATTAATTTAGCTCTAAACTCCAGTCCACCGAGGAAAAAGAGTTCACCTGAAGAATGAGGGTGAGGTGGTTCCTCATCAAATTATGCATTTTAGTCACTACGTCCCAAGTGCTCTTATCATTGGTTGCCCTTTAAGCTATGGTAACATCGTCACAATATCTTGCGTATTGGACCCCAAGTTCATTGCATAGCTCTGTGGAAAACAAATCTAACCGGTGAAATAGAATGTTCATTAGGATTGGGGATAGAAACAGAGCCTTGGGGAATCCCAGTGCCCGTATTAGTCCTTCTTCCGTGCCTCTAGCCGTGAACTTCACTCTTTTTACGCACCCCATCTGCGCCTTTCCTACCTGCGCTCCTTATACCCAGAAGTTTATTCTCCTTGGTGCCTGAAAGTCAATGCGAGTGCAATAAAATTGAGCAGCTTTTCATTCAATGCTAGCTTTCTTTCTTTTCTAAAGTAAAGACTTAACTGAAAAAAAGGGAGGAGTCATGTCACTGGATTCTTTTATTACCAACCGAAGTTGTTTTGGTTCGGAATGGGTAACAACATAGGAATTCAGAACAGCGAAGCAAAGCAGGGCGGGGACCGGTTTGAATAGCAATAGCATTGCTTTCTCGGCTCGTAAGTTGTTCGTTCCACGGACCGACCGCTATTTAATTGCCGCTGGTCCCTCGGGAATCAGTTGGGTTTTGACCGAAAAGCGAACATACAGACGGACCAGCAAGTTAGTAAAAGACAGTTTCTTTTAGTTGATGTGTGTGGGCATTCGATACATAGTTCTGGTGCCGCCTGGCACTGTGTTGAACATCTAGAGCCGGACCGGAATGGCAGCGCATGTCCAGCTCAAGCCCGGATCTCAAAATCTCCCTCTTTTGCTGCACGACCTCATTCAGGACCCTCCTATGGGGCCCGTACGGGCCTTCCCCTCCCTACCCGGGGAACCAGATATTCTCTTATAATTAGTTTTTTATATCTTTGTCGTAGGAGATTCAATAGAATAGGACCAGCCTTGCTGAAACTGTTTGAAACCTTCTGCCCCTGCCCATCCGTAAAAATGAGTTATGATTAAAATGAGGTTGTTTCAAGGCTCGAGGGTAACTTGTTGCGGGACTTTATCCTCAGGCTGCCTGGGCTGAACCCTGCCCCCTCCTTTTAGTCGAGTGTCCAAAGACTTTTTTCCTGTAAATAGAGTTCGACCTCAAAACCTCGGTAAAATAACTACCTTATAAGGCTCTTCCCTACAACCTGTCAAGTGGAGCCTTCGGAACTGGACTACACAATATAAACTTCTTGACTCGCTAAATATCCTGATGCCTCATCTCCTCTATGAACTATATAACTTTACATGCAAAATATCTTGTTGTATCCAATTAACTATTCTTGTATCCAATCGATATGAAACAATGTCTTCTTCTTGGTTGAGTCCTTCCTATACTGAGTAAGCAAGTTATAATTCAATATTATCTGGTCCTGTTGTTCTTCTCTGCTCCTGTATTCGTTCATGCAGCAATGAAAAGACTATCATGGGGTTGTTGTTCCTAAGAGTTCATTTTGTATGCAAGCTACTATACTTACAAACAACTAATCTCTCCTTTCGAACTATCCAAAGATCCTACTTGCTACTTCATTGCATTGTTTCCCTTCTTTATTTCACTTTACTGAACTTAATATTCACTTTTTTTGTATAGGTAAATTCAATTGACTGAGAATTGAAACCCAGTAGAAGATCGAGCGGATTTAATTGCAGAGGCGAAGGTAGTATCTAAGGTGGCAAAGCACACATCGGAGTAAGCTATAGTAGCAGAGGCAAGCAGTTTACCCAGTCACATTATAATAGAGCCATAGCCAGCAACACTACTACATACTAACAACATAAGGAAATTTAGTAGTCTAGTTCTAGTCAGCAGATAAAATAGTAGATCCAGTTCCGCCAGCCTTAGCAGCCAATGATCCAGTCAGAAGTTTACCCCATTGACCGAGCAAAGGCATCAGTAGCAGGGACAGAAGCAGCACCCTTTCATTGATTGAAAAATGTTTCATTGGTAGGGCAGTGGTAGATTAAGATGTTCCAGATCGAGATGAAGATTAAGATGATCGAAAGCGAGACCCATCTAAGCGAGATCCATCCTATAGGGAGCGAGACCCAGTGCCAATAAAGCCAGTCGTAGCGCTAGGTGCAGAGCCAGGTGTTCCAGAGCGAGACTTAACATCTCCTCCATATCGATAGCTTGATCAAGCACCAGCAGATCCAGTGCCAGCACAGCAGCCAGGGCCAGATCGTCCTTAAGCAGGTGCAGGAGAATCAAAGGTAGTAGTAACATAAAGTATGCGGAGGTAGAGGTATATGCATTTGATCCAATTGCTTTAGCTGCCGGTAAAGAGTCAGTCGATCCAGCTTATACACTACCATCAGAACCAGCATCTTGCCCAGCATCAGTGTAGATAAAATCTCTACGATGACCTTCCCGTCATAGCTTCCCTTCTAGCTCCCATCATCTCGTATATAATGGATAGTAAAACACCACCTGGAGGAGTTCGAGATCGTGATTCCGTTTCAGTCAGATAGTGATCGTGATCCAGAAGCAAAGACAGCAGCAGAGCTATATGTTTATCTGGTTGTTTAACTAGTTTCATATCTCGCATTTGATCCGGTTGATCCAGTCGTTGATCCAGCAACACCAGCAAGAACACCCATATAAAATACAGGGGCATAGGAGCAGAAGATCCAGTAGCAGTACCAGTAGCAGTACCAGCAACAGTAGAGCTAGTCCCAGCGCCAGCAGCACCATCGGTGGTTTAAGCCGTTGAAGAAGCACTGGTTGAACTAACACCACCATCATATTCACCAGTAGTATATCCACCTCGTATACGCAAATACTACCAACTAGCATAAGAGTAATAGCCATCACCACGGCACCCCTTCCTATTCTTCTATAAATAGTAGCCCGTTCCAGATTAAGTTCATTCTGTATAGTAAGCATCCTTTGTACGGATCCCATTGAAGTTCGAGCATATAAAGCAGCAATTAACCTAGCATCCCTTCATGTCCCATTCGGGCAGGGTCCACGCAAAGCAAAGAGCTGGGAAAGGGGCACCACCAATTTAGAAAGCAAGGACACAACTATGGGCAGAGGCAAATGCAGGGCCAGGAACATCCCTTCCATATTGAAGCCAGCAGTAGTAGGGACGATTGATCTTATTGATTCAACATTGAAGTTGCATATCCCGTTGCCCTAGATTCATACATATCCAGTCCCAAAAGCAGATGCAGCAGAGCCAGTAGCCACGGTTCCATATCGAGAGCCAGATTATTCTATTTGTGAGAGTGGTCGAGATTAATATTCTGTTAGAGATCGAAGGGAAGAGACTGACCTGCTCTCCGTAGTTCACCTGGTGTTCGTGAAAGGGATATAGAGGAATATTTTGCAGTTCCTTATGATGATCGTGATCCACCAGTTACTTATGAAGCAAGAGAAGCATCCGAGCAAGCTAACCGGGTTGATCCAGTCGTTGAACCATCCGTAGTAGTTGCAGCAGTTTTGTTATACCAGTGCTAGGACTCATTGAATGCGTAACTTGGCTTAAAGGAATAGCCAAGGACGAAGGATCCGACAAGAAGCGTGTCCACCACAATAACCCGCCACTAATAAATGGGTAAGAATTAAACCAAATGGTTCTGTTCGCGAGGCGAGATGAATAGCCGTTCCAGAAGAGCCATATGTTCGGGAGGAATATTAATATGATCGAGATCGAGAAGAATATTCTTATGTTCCAGATGTCGATCCAGCAAATTATGACTTTTATCCTGTAGATCCAGCAGAAGTAGATCTAGCAGAGCCATAGCCCACATTAGCATAAGTTTATCCAGCAGAAGTAGGCTTTGCTCCTATATAAGGTCTTTCACTACTGGGCTTTGCACCTGTACCGGGCTTTTATTAATTAATACTTGAACGATTATTAATTAGTAGCACCGAGCTTAGTCCTTTCACCGGGCTTACTATAGCCAGCAGCAACAGATCCAGCTAAAGCATCCCTTCCATTTCCAGATTGATAGCTTTAAGCAGTAGAGCAAGCAAAGCCAGCAACACCACCAGCATATACAGTAGCACCAGCAAAGCTAGCAGCCCTTGATCCAGAAGTCGATCTTTAGTTTGATCCAGCTTTAGATCCAGTAGCAGATTAAAAGGCACCACCAGCAACAGAGCAAGTAGCAAAAGCACCTAGAGCAAATCCAGTCGCAGGAGCATCAGTAGTGAAAAGGACAGGAGCAAGCAGTCTTGAACGATATGTAATTATTAGCGGTTAGGGAGTCATTATAAGATATAGTGCCAAGCACAGGTGCGGAAGCAGGAGCAAAGGTAGCACCCCTAACCATTGCAGAGTCAATTCCAGCAGTTTACCCGTTCCAGCTTTTTACTCTGTTTACTCAGATCCCAGTTGCATATATAGTTTAAGTCAATTCAGATCGATAGCCATAGCCCGTTGCTCGTGTAGCGAAGGCTGAGGTATAGGCGGAGGCTACAGAGGCAGCAGAGTCCTAAGCATCCCTTTCATTTATAGAGGCAGAGGCATAACCCACAGAGGTGGAGGTCAAGGCATCGGTTGAACTTGATCCAGTCAAGGAACCAGTTAGAGTTGATCAAGCAACGGAAAGTAACGGTGGAAACTACTATATTGGTATATAGTCCATACCTGTGAAATAAGAAGTATTACCCCCCCTTGACTTACCGGTACGGAACTATATACGCGTTCCTACAGGCACCTACACAGAGACACTGGCGACACACAGATAATAATGGCTGGTACTCGATCCCAGGGAGATATGCCAGTCATAGCCTACATAGCCTGGTGTAGCTTAGAGCCACTAGTACTTGCCGGGAGTACTCGTATTTTACCATGCCGAGATAACTTTCAAGTGTGAGTTTATTTATTATAGCGCTCCCCTAAGCTTGCTTTCTATTGCCTCGTGAGAAGCTGGGCTATATCAGGTGGGGACCAGAGTAATATACACATTTTCTTATTAGGCCAATAACCTTTATTCCTTCAAGGTAAGAACTATTCGGGTGAGACCGGTTATTCGGGTAAGATACAGGGAGGTTGGGTAATACAGGTAGGGCCGGTAAGTAAGTAAGGGGTCCTGTTTCATTTTATTGCCTGCTTTATCCTGTTTCATTTTCCTACCTGCTCTACTTGAAGGAAGGGTACGTTTATACAATTACTCAAAATAGAATATTGCATTGTAAGATTGGATCATAAGATTATTTCATCGTAAGATTGCATCGACAGGTAAGAGCCATAAGATTGCATCGTAAGGTTGCATCGTAGAATTGCATCGACAGATAAGAGTTAGATAAGAGTTATTAGATTGCATTGTAGAATTGCACCGACAAGTAAGATTCTTTGGTATGAGCTTCCATGGGGGAGGATTAATTTCATATCTTTTCTATTATTATTTAAAGGCAGAGCAGTACGAATCAAAGGTCGAATGAAAGTGGCGATATGACCTGTTATAAAGGCCATTTATACAGTTTTCGCAACATGTAAGATGCGTTCAGTCATTTTTGCACTTCGCACCCACCTTCCCCACATGATGGTCAATTGGGAACTGTTCTTGAGGCAAGTCAAACTAGAATTAATCTACCTTAAGTCCAATCAGCAAGGGCACAGAACGTATCAGCGAACGAACGGGACTGAAACTCTTCATTTTACTATTTTTATCCTTACCAGAGAGGACTGGTCGAGGGAGAAGAATGAATCGATCCAAGCCCTTCCCTTGAGCGGTACACCAGGCAAGAAGGAGAACGAATATTCAGCCATAAACCTTAACCCTTATTTGAAAGGGTGCTGAAGAATAAAGGCGGGGCTCAGCTAGACAATTCCAATCAAAGGAAGCGATCCTGGGGATTGGAGGAAGCATGCTCAAAGTGAATGGAATGCCCCCAGTAAGAAGGTTCTTACTTGGTAGTGAAGAACACATGTTCAATAGACACATCACTCTCTAAGGGAAGAGTGGGATTAATCGAAGATTTAATTGGCTAAACCACTTAATCAACCAACTGTTGACTGGGTTGTTGGCTAACCAAAGGTGGGTCAGGAGTATAAGATCCTTCATACTAGGACCATACTCTTTGTACCTCTGGAATGACAGGGCACAAATGAGTAAGATGGTCTGCCTTGCAAACTTTACAAAGGAACTTATGCTTACAACCTTTCCATCTAGGTTTCTCAATAGTATCAACGCCCCCAACATGACATGCAGTGGCTGGTTGCTTGCCCCCAGCTTGATTGGCAGAGGCTGGTGACTTGTCCCCATCTTTACTTGTAGTGCCTAGTGATTTTCCCCTTTGTCTTTGCTTCTTCTTTCTATTTTTCCTCTTATTATTCCTGTTATACTTTTGGTTATAGGAGTTACACTTTCAACAGATGAGGCAGAAGGAGGAAGAAAGACTTAAGACGCGATGTCTTTAGGATTCGGTTTGGTTGCTAGGACACTCCTAGCCTGGTTTGCTGGCCAGTTTATCCTCTAAGGGCCTACTTTCATGATCTGCAGCCCGAGGCTGCTCGTTTCCTTTACGTTTGGCCATAAAAAAATTGGGGTCATACTTGAAAGGGTGATCCAAAGGGAATCCCATGACTTCTAAGATCGTTACAGCTTGTTTAGCCCCCTTGGCGTTGAAGAAAGCATATCCTGTCATGGCAATAGGATATTCAATTAAGCTCTTCTTGTGGACCTTCTTCATGCAAACCTCATCAACATGCAATAACTGCCTGACACATTCTAGAATGAATATTCTGGGGTAAGTAATTTGGGCAGCCTATAGGGGGCCATCTAAGACCCATACAATCTTATTACTATGTAATTAAGTCTTCCCTTCAATATGATGCACTATTCTCCAGATAAGACTGTACTTAGGAACCCTAAAGGCTCCTCCCCCATCCCCAAACTAAAAGCAATAAACATAAATTTATTAATGAAATGAAATAGTGAGGACTTTTTTTCTTTTAATTTCACCCATTGGAACCATTCAATTGTTTTTTTTAGGAATCCCACCTAAGTAACTATAGAGAGAGGGCAACTGGTTCAATCAGCAGGAAGGAAGGACAACCTAAACCCTTAACGAGCACCCCCGATACGGCAAATTCAATATGTTTCCGGAAGGTCGGATTGAAGCCGGTCCAAAGGAGGTAGTTCACCGGCTCCTACTGACTAATAGGAATTCCCCATAGTAGTTGGGATAGGATGGGATTCAACCGCTAGTTCGCTCTCCTCATCTCCGCATCCACAATCGGAGAAGGGAAGGGCATGCCTCAACCCCACTGAGAAGAAGCAAGACAATTGTTTGTATCTTTCCAATAGCTAGTCCTCCGTGTAGGCGGGATAGAGAAAACGAGGAGAAGCTCACAGGTAGGAGCGCAGTTCCGGAAGGAAGGAAGCTAAAAAAACTAGCTTAACCAGCGAGGAGAGCAAACTAGATAGAGGAGGACCAGCCAATCTTCTTGACTCAACTACTTTATAACCCCCTGTAGGCGAGTAATGGCTTCAGCTGTCCGACCCCAGGGAATCATAGCCCATCCTTCAGCATGGGGGTAAGGGACCATCCATCCAAATTAGTTTATTAGTTTCGGAAGGCCAGACGAGTTTACAACCGTGGGTGAGGGGAGCGGAGGGAGGTGTAGGCTAGGCTCCTACTTTCGGAAGGTTCAATCAGCCTTGTTGGAAGGAAGGAAGTGAAATCCTATCTCGGGTGGGAGGGAATAGTCTAGTTCACCCCCGGTAGGATGGAAGGTAGAGGCTGGGTAATGGGAGGAGTGGGAGGAAGAAAGAAAACTTAATAAATAAGGAAGGAAAGTAAAGATTCGATAATGAATCATATATAATAGGGTTTATACCCTTTCTTCGGGTATGATCAGACCGATCACCCCTGTATCCCGCTTCGGTGTAGACGATTAACCTTAGAAATAAGGAAGTCATAATAGGAGTAAATCATCAGAAATTAGAAGAAATAAATAAATAAAACGATGTAGACCACTTTTAAGGTTCTTTGTGTACTGAATTAGGGGACTTTGTGACTGATTGAGATAATTTATGTAGACCACTTCAATGAAGGACGGAGGGCTTGCCTTACACAAGGAACGAAGTACTCCATGTTAAAGGCCACCTTATCCCTAGTTGAAATACCCTCCCGCCTACTAAGTTGAAAGGTTTAAAGGCAGGTGCATATCTATTTTCTGCATGGGGCAAGGAAGGAAGGCCACCTTTTTAGAGGATAATTTCCCACTTTTGGTAAGGTGAGATTTATAAAAGCTTTCCCCAAAACATGCTAAGGCCACCTTGCTTGACCAAAGGGAGAGCAACATTTAACCTTTAACTAGTTAATTTCCTCCGAGGTACGAAGTACTGACGTGCTTACGCAATCCACCTTGACAAGGACGGAGGGCGAGGACGGGTGAACAGAGGATAATCTCCCATCCCGATAGGCCAGCCAGGTTTTCACTTTCAAATTTACCAGTCGCTCACTCGCCAAAGACGCCAGCAGATACAAAGGCATAGGTTGGGGCAGATGCAAAGGCTAAAAAGGCTTCCTATTCCTGGGCGACATAAAATGTCTGTTTTAACGTTCATAATATCCCCTTATTAGTGGAAAAAGAAGGCAGTAAAGGTTCTTCGCTCATTATTCCTCGCCCCGCGATAGCGCTCCAAAGGCAGGCAAGGCTCAGAAGGGTCTCGTCGAAACACCTGCTCCGCTCCCCGCTACCAATTGTTTTCACTCTTTTGGACCCAACCCCTACGAACTCGAGCAAGTAACGTATGGCTTTCCCACATCCTAAGACAGTCTCTAGAGCTTGACCCGTTGAATCGCTCACGCTCATGGTTGAAAGAAAGGCTAAGATTTATAGGCAATAAACCCCATTATCTAGGTCATAATATCCCCCTCCCTGGTCCAATATATAGCTCTATACGCTCATTTATTGGAACCATTGTCTGACGGGATCACTGAACTGAAGGACAATGAGCTTAGGCCCTCTCCTCACACCACACAATGAGCTTAAGCCCTTTCTTTATCCCTTTCTGTTGGACCCAACCCAACTAAACTCAAACATGAGGACATGGATTCTATTCCACAGTGATGTACTTAGAGAGGAAGAGAATGGGTGCTACATGGTGCTCTACTCAGGATAACCTCAATAGGTTGTTACCCTGGTACGGCCCCACCCCAAAGACCTATGGGAGGATCACAGGAGGAAACCTAATACCAATACCCCATATGGATAGGAGGATTAGTGGAGCAGTCCAGAGCTATATGCTCTATATATTTAGTTCAGAAGGGAAATCCAGGCTCTCAGACAGAGACTTAGTAGAAGGAATCCATGGCTATCAGACCAGAGAGAAACCTCATTAAAGGTTCTAGTTCAGTTTTCAACCTCGGCAAAGCAATCGACAGCTAAACTTTTATATGCCGGTATCATCCCCCATATGACTAGCAGCTTTGGGGCTAGCTGTATTACAAGGAAACCTCTTACAATGTGGATGATGAGACACTCCCAAATAGAATGTAGCATGGCACTGTAACAAACATAAAGTACATATAATAATATTTATAAAAATAATAATAATATTTATAAAGGCACATGTATTTTAGACATGTCTCATGTATGTGACCATTAAACGTATACTTATAAACAATGTAACATGCTATTGTAATCCTTTTATAAATCATATTACATACTATCCCAGGAAATACAAGACATAGCGAGAAGAGAAAGAGTTCAATCCAATGATAAGTAATTTAGGAGATAACAATTTATAAGGAATTGCAGGTCATAAATAGTGAGGGAATAAAATACTAAAGCTGCCAGAGTGGGAGTGCGGGAAGTCATATGCTCTTGAATCAACTGTAGAAGGCTTACCTAATGGGACTATCCTCTTATCTAATGCTCTGCAGCTATTCCACCTGTGTGTGAAGGCTTCCCAATCGGGCCTATTTCCACCCGCTCTGCTTGCTGTAAGATATTTTCTTTCTTGCTATAAGGGTGAGGTATGTTAAGTAACTCCCCCGACCTAAGAAGGGGTAGGAACAAATGCAAGACCGTTTTACTTGATTTATCTATTCCCACCCAACCGAGGACGAGGCGTAGCCGAAAGGTAACCTATTTGCTCCTGTGTGAGTGAAGGCTTCCCAATCCGGCCTATAGAATAAGCTTTATAAAAGACTCTTGTGCTTCATTATGTTAGTGCGTCCTCTGGAGGTTATCGGCTACGCCGAAAGATCAATGGTGGTTTATAACAAAAGATTTGAAGGAATAAATTGGATATAATTGGATCTATAAGAATACTGAGAAAGGTAAGCATGCGCGCTCTAGGTAAGGAAGGTCAGCCATGTTTGCTTAATAGCTTTTTAAACAAAGTACCACCTATCCTAGTAGTATCACATTCGTACCAAGGAAATGTAATTTCATAATGCCATTCTTTCTTTTTGACACTCTAAAATATGATTAATTAGCGGAATAGCCTAATATAAAGGTCAGAAGGATTTTAGGGTACAACCTATTGATAGAATATAACCTGTGTGGAAAGTTCCCAATTGGACCTATAAGGGAAGCTTTCAGAGTTACAAGTAAGCTTTACCCCTTATTATAAACGCTCTTACTCCACCCAATTGGGCCTATTCTTTGAGGAAATAAATAGGATATAATCAGATTCATGGGAATACCGAAACAGAGAAATATGTTTGCTCTATGGAAGTTAAGGAAGGTCAGCCTAAGCGTTAGTGTTAGGCTAATAGAGTAGTAATTCGCTTCGATCTAAGCCTCGCTGTCTAGTGGGAGGTACACTGCCTAACTTGTTTATTACTCTACCTAACTTCTTACTCTAGGGAGATATATTGACCAAAAGGAGAGCCCAGGAGACAGTCTAGTTTTACCAAAAGTAGAGCGATATCGTCTAGTTGGGAAGGGTCCCTACATCTTTCCGTTGTAGCACTTCCCGGTCAGTGGGTAGTTCCAGTATGGGTTAGTGGTAGTCTGGGCTAGTGATGGATATATTTTATTTCTGGACAGATAGGAGTAAGGCGAAGCCGTACCTCCATTGGAAAATAACTATTGATACATATGGGAAATCACCTGGGAAATCCCCATCAATACATATTTTATTTCTGGACAACATGAAGAGCCAGAATGTGCTATCATGGCCCAGGAAGAGTCATGCCCGGAAATAGTCATGACTTGCCTTAAAGACAATATATTAATGGTCGGTTAGCTAATATAGCTAGGGAGCATTGGTTAGCTAATATAGTGAGGTATGGCTTTGCCTTCCTTTGCAATACTTAGTCAATCTAAGAGATTAATGGAGGTGTGGCTTCGCCTTCCTTCTATATGTTAAATTCTCAACTAAAATCTATGAACTAAGGCAATCAAATTAGAAGGCGGTATTCACCTATATACGCCGTGATAGATTCCGTACGGTCAGGGATTATAAAGGTGCAACAGCGAGACGGTTTCGGTTCAATGTACTTGGTTTCAAAAGAGGGGGGAGTTACCACTATATCCTCGCATGATGAAGACCCTCAATACCCAATCACTCAGTCGAACCGGTCTAAGGCAGAGGTGAAAGAGCTTTGAAGGAAGTGGTACAAATAGGGGGAGTTTCCCCAGCGCTCAACTTTGCTTACTTTTTCTGGAACGAAATAAGGCGGGCATTTTATTTAAGAGCGATCTTTCCTTTCAGATCAAGTGATCAATGCTGGTGGTACAAAGACGAGTCCGGTCCAATAACCTAACAAGTTGAAGGAACTCAGTCCGCTTTCAAGTTGAATGCATGTGTACTTCTTCCTCTCTTTCTATCTAGGTAGTATTTCATTTATAGTCTGTCCAGTACATCCCATAGAGCCAAATTCTATTTTTCCTACGGCTCAATAAAAACTTATCCTTTCAGTCCAACTAGAATTTGTTGGGATAATATTATAATGATTTCCCTTCCTTTTTACTCCCGGAGTTTTCAAGTTGCTCGCCAATTCGCTTATATGGTTTGATATGGTCTTTATCTGGCAGCCAAAAGCCTAGTCTTAAACACCCCAAATTGTGGGAGATAACGACGGCAAGTACTCAATCTTTTAAGCCGGCAAGGGAGAGTTCCTTTCTGAATTTGGTTCTTCTCGTTCAACTGATTAAATGCCCTTTAATAATAGAAAAAGGGAAATGCCTTTAATTTAATAAGTTAATATTATTCTCTCAACTGGCAATCTGGGTTCATTGTTTGTTGTCTTAAGCCGTTCTCTATCGCATTTATTAAGGAAGAGGCATCCTAAAAGCGTAGAAAGACACTCACCTGGAAGTGTTGAAGGAAGAGAGATAACCCATATGCCGCTGACATCTATAAGTAGTCTTCATGAGAAGATAGCCAATTTAAAGTCCAGAGGTCGTTGGTAAAGTGACCATTTATTATAGGGATCCAGGAGGCCCAGTCCAACAGCAAGAGGTCCAGCTGGCTAATAGAGCCGTCGAAGAATCATTGTGCCTCTTCCCCTATGTCTGATTCAAACAAAATGAATTGATGCCGGTTCAAGTACTTTTTAAGTTGAGACGTTTCAAGAGACTTATTCTAAATTAAAGGACCCGGAGGGACTTTCCTGAGGTACGAGGGGAAGGTTTTAGGTCTCCAAAAAATATATTTATTCTATTGTAGCATTTACCCTTAAAACGTTCTATGCCCTGGGACGAGGTCTTTCTATCTCCGTTGGTTGAGCCCAGCTATAGAGTAGGACAGCTCTCCGCGATTCCAATTTATGGTAAGTTGGGTCTAGGGGAGGTGGGTTGTTACGCCCATTATATAAAAACTATGGGGATAGTTCTTTGTTATTTATGCACTTGATCAATTAAAGAAGAGAAGGAAGAGATTGAAATCTGCACATTTCAAGTCTATTTAAGACTTTATTTACTGGTGAATATAACTTTTAATGCCCAGAGTCTCTTAACTCCAACGATCTTCTGTTGGTTGCTCGCTGATAAATATAGCTTTTTAATACTGTCTACATCTGGAGTAGGTGCTTGTGCCATTTATGCACTTGACCCTTTAAGTTGCCTCTCCCTTTTATTAACGTTCATTTTTTATTACATTATATATAATAAAATGACTCTTAAGATAGATAAAAACAGTTTTGGCTGAACCTAAAGAAATGGTAAGTTGAAAAGAGTACTCGACTTAAAGGTCTCGCCGGGCTGAAATGCAATTACTTATGGAACTTAAGCTAAGGCACTATGTACTATTACATATGTAATATCAATAGAAGTAACAACTGAATGCTCTAACTCAACTTTTTGATAGACTCAATTCATACGGTGAAATGCCTGCCAATTAATAAGTTATAAAGAAATGATATTCTCTGGAAGAAGGGTTAATTGAACCTAGTGCCGTTGCAAGGAATGGCGATTCGTTACACTCAAATATCCTTTGAAGCAAGTTTGACCTTAGAGAGACTTTAAAGAGCAAGCGCTCAATTAATTCTTTTTTTATGTGGGGAAGCCAGGCTTTATGGTCAGTTTTATCCCGCGGGAGGGAAAGTAATCTTCCCTGATCTCGACCAAATAAATTATTGAAAGGGAATAGGTGCTTTTATTATTGCACTGACCTCTCTTTTGTTTATGCTCCTCTAAGGAATAAAGGGTAAGCTTCGTCGTTGAAAAGGAAAATGAATTGATGCTGCCTCAGCTTTTATACAAATTTATGATCACTGACTGTTGAGGGAAATAGCTTAAAGGCACCCGGCCTCCAATCTTCATATATCCCGCTGAAAGGATTGATCCCGACCTGGTTCTCAAACGAAGGAATATATATATTCCCCGGTATCTTCCCTTCTGTTTCTTGGGGTTTACTTTGTTTCTATTGTTAAGCGAGCAACCTGGTTTTTTTATCAAAGTAAGTTTCACAGGGTGTACATCTGATTGGTGTTGATCTCCAAACTTAAGAAAGACATAAAATGCTTGTATTCTTTCTAAGTGCGCCAGTAAACAATTACAGGGTAACTCTAAAGCAGGTTACTTAATCGGCAAGGCGGAGATTTAGTTATGTACAGATAAAAGAGGAAACCTTAAGTGAAAAAAGAAAAACTATACTTGATCTTTTTTATAACAAGCAAAAGGAAGGCAATAAGCGGGGGAATAGGGAGTCTTTTATAATTTATTTATAGAGATGCAGGCAGAATTTTCATATCCTTGTGCCTAAGAATGAGGGAGCTTATTTAGACGTAATAGACTCAACTTGCAGACTCAAATTACAGATGGACTCAATTCATATGGTTAAACTAAATTTGGATGCATACAAAAGAATTGAAAGAAAGATAGCCGTCAATTTGAAAGGAGATTGATCTCCTCGTTATAAGGTTTATACAATTGGTGAAATATTTCTTCTTCTTAAAAGTCTAATGGATTTAAATAATTTTTATCTCCCCCGGTAGGTAATTCTCAAATGTGGAGCAAAGCAATCTCATTCACGTCACGTTTTTCAATTGGGGAGTCCGGCACTCTTAAGGCTGAAACCCTGGCGCATCAATAGAAGAGTGAAATTATAGAGTTTCCACCATTCTATGAGATTGGCAACTAACTCTGAGAGAGGATTTATCCCTATCCCCCGACAACGGCACAAGCACATGCAAGTGCTCTTCCCACGATAGATTCTGGCTGGTAGAGTAATCAAATTGAAGCTATCTCTTCGGTTGCTGGGGGAGGTCAAAACTTTATTTCCCAAACCTCGCCATATAATATAGTGGATCACTTTAATTTAATCCTAAAGCAAATGAATAAAAGTCAATCTTTCTTGTTCCCTCGATCTCCTATACCCTTAAGTGTAGACCTCGCCCATAGCATTCTACGGCGGAACAATCCATCTCTTCTTTGCTGAACCTGAAGCCAACTCTACTTTAAAGGAAAGGCTATCTTTTCAACCAGACATAAACTCCAATCAGAAGAGATCATTTGATCGAGGGGAAGAAACCTATTATTTATCCACCCGTAGAATTAATAGTGCATCGGCAACAAACTTTGAGCGCTATTCATATAAGCGAGACCTCATGCTTTTTAAGTGCTGGTGGAGACCAGATAAGGAAGTTGAGGGAGGAAGAATTCAGTGGGTAAGCGGCGGATAGATATCCCGCTTCTTTGTATTTTTACATTTATCTTAATAGTTAGAGAAGGAAAAAGCAACAAAGGAACTGCAGGATTTTTTTAATAATGCTGTAATCAGGGATTCTCTTTTGTATATTCATTGGTTGCACTTGAAGAAAGAAAGACCCAGCCAATATATAGTAAGGATAGCGTTATCTCATTTATAGTGGAGGGAAATATTTTTTATAAATTAATTTCTAATTACAACACTTCAAGCAAGGTGCTGCTTGGCACAAATTGGGAATGTCAATTGTAAATTAGACATTTTCTAATATGAGTATGAGATAAAAATGCAATAAAGGAGTTGTTCCTAGGCAGTAGTATTCTCTTTGTCGGTCTACCTTCTCCTTGAGCCCTAGATAGTGGTGGATAGCAGGAAAAATAGTCTGTTTTGGCCAACTTCGAGTTGCTGCCATTTATATATTTTGACCAGGGGGTTTTTTATAAAGGTGAGGTGCTGCAACATCTATACAATGATCTCAAAAACAACAACTTTTCTTTGAGAGGAACTTATCTTTTTGTTATCCCACTTTTCATGATGCTCGTTTCGGTTCTAGGACCCATATGGGTACGTATTTTTACAATTTTAGCTAAAATCAAAAAGCTAATCAGATAAATTCCTACAAGATAGAAAAGAATTCTGGATCAAATAAAACTGCTGTTAAAATTTAGAATAAATACACTCTTTTCATGAATGCTTTTGTGCTTCAAATAAAGGTGCCAAAGGGGCTTTTGTGCTCCCGGACCTCCTTTTAAATAGCTCAGTTTGCAGGCAGATATAGCAGGTATGATAGTTTAGAATGATTATATAGAGACAGATGCAATATTATTAAGGTAATCGCCCTAAAGGGTATGCTGAGGTGTATTTGGGATTATTATTACCATTCTGAGGATAGAGGTGGGAAAAGCGGTGATATTGTCGGAGAAGTAGTCAGAGTTGTCGAATCTAGCTGTCAGAGTTATTAGAGAGACTTGTTGGAGAAGTAGTCGTTGTAAGAGATGATTGAAGCTGGCGAATAAGTCAGTACCGCTAGAGAAGTAAGGTACTTTAAATAAATCCTCCAATTAATGCTCTTGTACTTGCTCTTTATGTAATACGGATTTTTATAATTACATTTATTAAAGAAGGACTTTCAGTTCGAGAGTAAAATAAAAAGCTATGGGAAGTAATTTTTTGAGGAAAGGCTTGGTTTTAAATCACGCGGAATGTTTTATTAAGTTAAAGATGCCACAAGAACAGAGACGCTTTCACTTTTATGTGATAACCCGTGCAAAAATATTATATGTAACCAGTATTATCATGTGGTAACAATGCTCTCTGGCGAGCTTTGTCAATATTTATAAATAAATTGAGCAGATTTCCTACTGGAAAAGAGCATTTATGCGATTAAGAAGGAGACATGAAAACGAGAAATGTGAAAAATATGATATTATAAATGATATATGTATGCTGCGCTTCCGTATGAATCTGACTAGAATGTCTGCTGGATTATCACTGTTTCGTGGAATCAATACACAGAAAGCAATCAGCTCTTTCACTATTATATATACAGTAACAAAGCTTTTACACTTTGCTTTTTAGTTTCAAAGGGAGTTGATGGTATAGATCTCACACCAATGTATTTGGCAAGTTGCCTAAAGTATAGTTCTATAAGGCTGGGTATACAGAATATAATAAAATGAAATGTGCTCCTTCGCTCACTTTACATAGGCGAGGTTTTTACTATACTTCTAAAAAAATTGTTTATTTAAGGAAAAAGTACAATGCGCAATAAAGTGGACATTCATTGTTTTCATGATTCTAAGTAGCATAGGGATAGTTAGTGACTAATATCATACTGGAAGACTAACTAATATTGAGCCTGTCTTTTGGCGCCCGACAACCTCCTAATGAGGTTTCCAATCTCTTTTATTATTCCGAATATTTAAACTGTTATTTAGCCAGATCTTTTTCAGTTTCTTTCTCGTTTGTTTATTTTCTATATGCTTATTTCCCAAATAGGAAAAATGTTTGTTTGGCTTATTTATCTCATAGGTTGGTCTATTAATCTTCTTTGTTAGTTTATCTATGTCCTTTGTGGACTTCTCTATGTCCTTGCGCTCTTATAAGGGAAAGTAGTTTCTTTGTTCTTCAGGTGCGGCATGAAATAAGTATGACCTTTAGAGACTTTTTATTGCAGGGGAAAGCTTTTGTACCCAAGTATATGCTACATTTTCTTTCCAAGGCGCCTCGACCAGGAAGGTATTAAAGTGTTCCACTGAAACATTAAAGAATCCGTGGTTTCATAGAGCATAACGTGGCCTAATAGGTAGGAACTCTCTATATTTTTTTTTTTTATGTCTTCCTTCCCCTCTTTTTTTCCTGTGTACTTTGGCTTGAGCCGTTATGGCGTTTAGTGGTAAAGTGGCCGCAATGCGGGTCAGCACTTAAAAGCCCGGCAGAACTATGCCCAAGCTATTGAGCTATTACCAATTGAGCCTGGAATTGAGGATGGTAAAATTCAATGGAAATCCTCATTAATAATGAAGAAGATCATAGGGACATTTCTTTCTTTATGGGAAAAAATCCTTGTTTGGTTCCCAGCATATATAAAGTTTTTGTCTGTTTATGATTTGGCTCAAAAGAATAGCGGCCGGGGACTCGCCTTATGATTTATATAAATGGTGGAAGAATAGCCACTAGAATACACAGTTATAATAGTTATAAAATTATAAAGTGGAATAATTGAATGGATAAAAATAGATATTATTAAAAGATTTATAGATGAGTTGCATGAACAAAGTTTGACAGTATTTTCAATATCCTGAATACATAGTTGGAACGACTCTATAATCTAAAAAGTATGAGGGTATAAGGTATTGACTCTCAGATCATATTAGAAACTGAGCCTGGATATTTATGCGGCTATAACTAGAATAAAATGAATTAATGAAAGCTCTCTATTCAAAAAGGAACTTATTATTTTTTCACCTTCATTTCTTTTGTGATTTCCTCCAGGTATTGTACCAGTTCGGTGCAGTCATCTAATGTTTACTTTTTTATACTGCCTGAATCTTTGTAATAACTGCATTTCTATTAGTGATGCCAACAGTAGCAAGTGCATTGTTTGATTCTTCATAAATTGCTTTCTGGGCAATTATAGCTGCTGAACTTTTGATTGGGCCACTGTATTCTGGATCCCTTTATTTTCTTTCTCAATCAGTCTTTATGATTTATAAATTTGAGCCATTTCAAGAATCAGTCCAAATATAAATGACCAAGTTCCAAGATGTTTTGAATTGAGTTTTAGGCTCATAAAGTTTCTTATTTAGGTAAACTACAATAGTTTTTGTGTTTATACTTGAAAACTATATATTATGGCCCTTTGTGGCTGGGTTTGCTTTTGAGATTCCTGCTGCTTTATTCCTTATACCTTCTTATCATGCAGCTCTTCATTTTATTTTGTTAGTCTTTCTTTCTGACTGCCTAGTTATTATTTTATTTGATCAGTCCTATCTTTTCTTTTTAATAAGCATTTTGTTTTGCTCCTTTTATATAAATGTGGGTATTATTTTTGTCCAGTTCTAGCATGTCTCTTTGTGGTCATAGCATTATTTTATGCACTTAAAGCATAAATCCTGCCAGCTGCTGGACTTTATTTATTAAAGTAGCAATTTGAGCTTTTAAAAAGCTATTCTCTTATACTAAAATTTTATTGCTTAAGGGGATTTACTTTAACTCTTCTGCCAGCTCCTTGATTATTTCTTTGGCCTGAATGAAAGCCTTTCGCTGGTTGATGGTGTTAATTATGTTACTTTAAAAAAGGTTTTCTCCCTTTGTTATTATATAATTGTGAACTTCTTGCATTCTATGAAAACCTTTGGGATATAGAGGCTAGCAGATTGTATCTTGCCTTCTGGCCTCACTCTGTTTATATTAATTAATACTGCAGAGGCAATATAATTATTAGGTTGGAGTTAGTCAGCTGGCTGGGATCCGGCACAAATGATGCTGTGTACAATTATAAACGAGTCCTTCCTCCTTCTAAAACCCGATAACTAATAGCTCATAGAGATAAATAGCGATGTAGAGATTGATTCTAGATATTTAGAGAGATCTATCTATAGGTGTAGAGATTATAGTATCGATCGGTAGAGTATTGAGATAGAGATCGGTATCTATCGGTCTATATATATATAGAGTATCGGTATCTCGAAGTATCGGGTATTGGTAGAGAGAGGTATAGAGTTTGAGGGTAGAGGGTCCCAAGGATGAGTTTAAGCCGGTTGGTAAAAGGTCTAGGTGGCTGAATGTCACAAAGATTAAAGCAAGCATCTCCCACGCTGTTTGAACGCCCGGTCCAAGAATGCTCTAAGTTAAGCAGGTAATGGATCCGTCTGATCTTATTTATATAAAGGTTCTTCATGAATACATACATGTAGCCAGCCAGGTGGTGAGTTGGTATTATGTAAACTTAATAAATCCTGGGGGCTAAAGAGATACGAATGACTGTTTTAAGTGCTAACCTCCTAAGGTTTATCAAGCAAGGTGGTTGGTAGATAGGGCAAGAGTAGGTGTGTTCCCTGGTATGGGCATGATGGGTCATAATCTGTCTGTATGTAAGATTGGGTAAACAGGTCTTAAAGATACGGTATTGCCATTTCTGTAAGTGTTAAAGTGGCGGTTGTGAATTCGAGAGTGTCTAGTTGATCTGTTGGTTGTTGTTTCTCGGGTTTGCTGGTTGGTTTGATTGATACTTGTACTAGTATGGGGTTTTAGATTCGTTTCTGGATTTTGTGTCGCTTCCGTTGTTATTGCCAAATTTTATTAGGCTCAGTGGCCCACTTGTCCCTGTTGTCTGGATGTATAGGTTCTTTCTGTTGTTAGAGATGGGTTCCACCATGCCTTTGGTTTTATGTCTTTGGTTCCCCTTAGTGAGTTGTAGCTGTTTCTGAGTTTTTTTTGTATTAAGCTTTCCTCTAGCTGTGCCAAGAATTAATATATCTCAAGTCCCAAACAATATTCTACACAAGTAACCGAGGATATTCGCAAGGTGACCCATTCAATTCTAGCTACGTCACCCAAGTTTTACAAGGGACAGAGCCGCACATTTCAAAAAGCTTATAAGATACGCGATCCAGTTTTGCTCCGTTCTTGTTCGGTAAAAGAGTGTTCCGATTCCAATGTCCGTGCATTTCATGTGCGATATCTCCATAATTATCTAAATATTCTTGGAGCAATTTTTATAAAAAACAGAAGAAAGGTTCATTACAGCTCTATCTGCACTCCTAGCTTTATGTGGGCAAAACAAATCCCACCCACCGTGCAGCACTCACTATGAGATGATTACAAAGAATAAGCTGCAGATACGCAACTTGTCCGTATCGGATAGATTTGGAGATGCTCTACTTGTGGTCAATCTTTAATTAGGACTGGACGTAGAGCAACTAAATGATGATGCCCCATATTAAGGGGTTCCAGTTTCCATCAAACGCGTCAAATAGGGGTTTTAACCCTCACCTTCATTCTTAAGGTGAGTAGCCACCATTTAAGCGGTTCAAGTCATAAGTAAGAGTATACCCCTGCCCTTACATGGATTGATCTCCATCAACGATTGATCTATGTCATACACGCTCCCTGGTCGTTGGATAGTTGCCCTCAGCATCTTTTCCAGGCGTTTGGTCACGGGATTCAGGCCTGGATTGCTTCTGGTCCAGACCATTCCATCGTGGGAGCATCGAAGTGTTCAGTGGGTATAATCGCTTGCCTTCCACTTATGGAATTACCTGGTATTAGCCAAGGTTAAAAAGAAACTAGTTTACCTCGTTGAAGCAGCAGTTCGTGTCCCAATTTGATATTGAAACCCAGTAACAGAACCTGTTGATTCACCAATTTTTCCAGGTTGCAGCCTTGATATTATCTTGCCTGACCAAGAGTGATTAGTAGGATTTGGGGCCCTAGTGTCGCTAGTTGCACCATCTCCCATCCCCACAATAGTTTGTTGTAGTGTTTCTAAGGCTTCTGAAAAAGCCATCTACTTGACTGCATAAAAACTAGGACATGAAGGCATTGCTTTTATGATCCATAACTCTTTCGTATTGCTACCATCACTACCCGTGTGAGCCCCTCCTCAGGTCTCTGGCTTCGTCGATGCCCCTTGGTTTTGCATTCACCAGATTCATGTTATGCTATCACGCCCATGCCTCAACTTGGCTAACAAGTCTGGACAATCTGCAGTAGATGAAACTATAGTGGCCTCATTTAACTATTTGTGGATGTGGGCAATCTTTGGAGATATGACCTATGTCATTACAATTGTAACATATTATGGGAACTGACTGTCTGCCAACCTGTCCTCCTTTAGAACCTCCTCCATACCCTCCCTGGTAGCTGCCCCATATCCTCCTTGGTCGCTTCCTTATAAAAAAAATTATAGGTCTCTTCTATATTGAAGGAACTTCTTTCAAAGCACTCTACAAGGGTCTACAAGGCATTACACTTTTTTGTGCTATGGATATTTGCCTTATAGAAATCACAAAGGATGGTCATAGGGCGGGAGTGTACTTTTGCAACATCGAGCAAAACTACGGAGGGTGCTCACAAGATAAAAAAAATATCGTAGTATTCATTCACTATGTTACTTGGAAATCTAGTGAGAGGCAGGGTTGGGTTAGGAGCTGCAACCTTGACCCTCAACGAAGGGAAATTCATTTGTAGGGTGTCCCTCCATCTTGCACACTATACACCATGCCTATTCCCTCCTTGCCTTTGCCTGATTTATATCTTTAATTTGCTCCATTAAGGCCAATATCTAAGACTAGTATGCCAGTTCCAATGTTGCGCTAATCGAGGGTATAGCTGCAACCATTGTTCCAATAGTTCCTGGATATCCATTCATGGACTCAATCTTAATGGCCTGGGCCAAGGCCTCCCGTTGTGTAAGTCCATTTATGCTACATCAGTGGTATTGTGGTCAAAGGTAGTAGACCTTGAATAAACCACTCGTTGTGCTGGGTTCCAGCCAGGAGATAGGATTAACAAGTGTTGGCGTGGAAACTCATCTTTAGTCTTAAGATAGGACCTATTACGCAATCACCAAATACAAATTAACAAAGTAATCACAAAGTAATCATTGAAAAAGAAACCACACCTTCATATAAGGATAAATAAACCACCTTCATACCTCTGTATTCTCATTAACAGCATCAATCAAAGTCTGAACAAAGAAGCATTCAGGATTCAAGGTGTATAATTATTTATGCAGAGGCTGTGAAAAAAAAAGGCAATGGCAGTATCAGGATCAGTTCAAAAGAAGGTTTTTATTACATATATAGAATAACTCATACATATAAAAAAAAGCCACATCCATATATTAAACCTTGCACAGCGAAATAATGACACCTTTCAATTATATTCAAAATGGTATGGAACTAAATGTGTTTACAACAGTCCACGAGAATATCTCTCTTAAAATATGGTAAGGCAATATAACAAGATAGATCCAGAGAATCCATTCATGTCTAGTTATTGTGAGAGAAGGAAATGAAAGTCATGTGTAACAAATTATTATGAAAATAGACTTTCAATTACTGTCATATTGGATCAACTAGCCTCTAACGGAAAATGTGAAAAGGAAAATGAAGAGACTTAGTGTGCTCAGAGGATTATCCTTAAAGTGTCAATTTATATTTGGATCCTTGCTCAATACCCGGCTCGATTGCTCCTTTTAATCAGAAATGCAGGCAAAAATTAATTGTATGGACTTATATTGCATTTTGAAATGCCAATGTTCGCTTTTCTCCTACTCCCCTTCTTAAGATATGTTCACTAAAGATTGGCCAGTATATAGTCAGTTTGACATCTGATATTGTCTTCATCATGGGTCCTTTAAGTTTGGCATAAGTGTTTACTGGGTGTATTTGCATCTCTCTGTGTTTGCATTAGTGGTATCTTTAGGCCTGTGTTTTGTAGGCTTTTTTATTCATATCATGTGTTAAATCAGCTGTTTTTTTTTCTATGAACCAAAAGGCAAATGTTTACACATCTTTTTCGAGTTCAGGGTTGGCTGGCTCTTACCAGTTCCGGAAAAAGTCTAAGCATTATATATCCCACGAGAGGAGAGGATTTGTCAGCTATGCCATTTGCAGGAGGTGAACGCTAAGGAGCATTTCATTTTCAGATGCCCCACCTATTTTGTGATCAGGGAGAGATACCATTGCCTTTTCCCTGTAAAGAAAATCCATATCCACCTTCATCCAATATCCTGATCAGTGATGCCTAGCTCTTTACATGCGTGAGGCAGTGACTCTCAGACAACAGAGCTTGCAGGCTGTGTCCGGGCCTTGCCCCGTATAATTGATTACCTCCTTTTATCAGCCAATTTAAGCACTTGGCAATGCTAAGAGACAAGCAAATATTCTTATAGGTTGTAACAACCGACACCAGGTCTGTGAGTCCACGCATGACATCTCATCCCATAGCTTATGAGGCCTTTCCCACAGTAGCTAGGCATACTCGTTCTCTGCACAGATTGGAT